>JAQQSK010011294.1:0-12331 GCA_028658325.1 Potorous gilbertii | reverse complement strand
GCTTCGACTTCTGAAATATCCTACTCCAAGCCCTTTGATCCCTTAATGTTGAAGTTGCCAGATCCTGTGTTATCCTGATTGTATTTCCGTAGTACTCAAATTATTTCTTTCTAGCTGCTTGCAGTATTTTCTTCTTCACCTGGGAACTCTCAAATTTGGCCACAATATGCCTGGGAGTTTCTCTGTTCGAGTTTCTTTCAGGAGGTGATCGATGAATTCTTTCAATATCCATTTTGCCCTCTGATTCTGTAACACCAGGACGGTTGTCCTTGATGATTCCATGGAAGAGATTGCTTAGGCTCTTTTCCTAATCATGGCTTTCAGGAAGTCCAATAAGTTTTAAATTATTTCTCCTGGATCTATTTTCCAGGTCAGTTGTTTTTCCAATGCATTGATTCACCTCATGTTTTATTTTTCCAAATTTTTGGGTTTATTTACTAACTTCTTGGTTTAACCCATACCTGTTCGTTCCCTGGACTCAATTCTCTCTTTCCAGGAATTATTTTGTTCAGTGAGTTTTAGAACCTTCTCCTCCATTTGACTAATTCTGCTTTTTAAAACCTCCTTCTCTTCGTTGGCTTTTTGAACCTCTTTTTGCAACTCTGTTAACCTCTTTTAAAAGCTCTTATTTTCCTCAGCATTTTTTTGGTTTTCCTTTAGTAAGCAGCTAAGTTGTTTTTTTTAAGGTCTTCTATTGCCTGAGCCCGTTTTAAGTTCCTTTTGGAGGCAGAGGCCTTGACTTCCTCTACAGTACGCCTTGACTTCCTCAGTACACCTTGTTCTTCCTCATCTGAAAGGATGGGGGGAGACACCTTTTCCCCAAGAAAGTAGTCTTTTTTTTCGATTTTCTGGGCATTTTCCCAGCCAGTTACCCAACTTCTGAGTTTTATCTACACTACCACCTCTCCTCCATTTCCGGGCAGCCAGCACTTGAGGGCTGAGATTCAAACCCTACTCCCAAGCCTTAGTGCTTTCAGCAGGGGTGAGGCTGCTATTCAGTGTGAGATTAAGTTCAGCTGCTCAGGTGGAAGTAGGGCCACCACGCAGGGCTCAGGTCCTTCAGCGATTTTGTAGTGAGACCTTTAGCAATGGATGTGGGCTACTGCCTGCTTTGGGAGCCCCGTATACTACTGCCTCTACTACTGCCTCCTGAGGAGACCTGACTTATAGGGACACCCCGCTCCCCTCTTGGCCAGCCAAAAGACCCTCTCACTGACGTTTGGCGCCTGTGGGTTGAAGGATCTGTGGTGCAGCTGGAGAGTCTGTCTCTGAAACCTGCTCAGGGCTGCTCCTCTCAGTGCTGCATGGCCAAGGCAGGGCTGGGCTCTGCTCCACGTCCGGTGTGTAACAGACCTTTCCTGCCTGTCTTTCAGGTCTCTCGGGGACAGAAATCTCCTCCACTCCTCTGTTCTGTGGCTTCTGCTGCTACAGAAATTGTTGAAAGTTCTTCTTTACAGGTATTTTATGTACTGTGGGGTAGGAGCTAGCTTACCTATATCTTTCTACTCCCCCATCTTGGCTCCTCCCCTGGCATATTCTTTTCAAAGGACATTTTCTTGTTCTTTCCCGAAAAGAAAGGAAAATTAGTAGGTTTTTTTGTTTGCTTTCCTCTGGTCTTTGATTGATTTTCTTTTCCTTTTGGCCCACTAGTCTTAGAAAACCAAAATATTTTGGTCTCTAATCAACCCGTTAGCCATGTTATCATCTTCTTTTGAGAATTGACAATGTTTTTCATTATTTTTTAAAAAAGAAAAGGCTGAAACTACCGATCTGTTTTTTGTCTCTGTAGCCATTTTCAGTAATATTAATTCTAAGGATTTTAATTATCTATCTGTATAACTGGCATGTTTTATGGTTGAAAAAGCACTGAAACAATGAGGAGTTATGGAAATACCTATCTCTATGGCTTATTGTGTAACACAGATAGGTTTTATTTTCCTTTAAGTCTTTTTTAAAAAATTGTTTTTTTAAATTTTTCCCCACTATCTATGTATAAATTATCAATGAAAAAAATGGGACCTATTTACGTTGCAAGACCCATAGAGGCTAATGTGAACATACAGAATGTTGCCCTATCTACACATACAGTGTAAATTAAATGAATACAGAAAGAAATAATAATTCCATCTAATCAAACAATTCACAAATCTCTAAGAACCTTGATTTGTGTTTTCTAATTCCTTATTGGATCTTGTCAGTTCCCTGATCAAATAGCCTCAGTGTTCCTTGCCTTCATTTGGTGCTTAATAATCCTAAATCTCTTAGTCTAGTATTAAAAGTTTCTCAAGAACACAAAGTCATCGTATTCTTGCAAATAATAACAAATATGCTGTCCTCAAATCATCATTCCATCCAGAGTGTTTTGCAGAATGGTAAAGTTATCATAGGGAGAGTGTTGAAGGATAGGACATAAAGTAGTTTAGGGTGGTTGCTTCGCTTGGAGTCAGGAAGACATGAGTTCAAAGTCCATGTCAGACAAATTCTATGACTGTGATAAAGTTAGTCAGTCTTAGCTTGCTTAGCAGTAAAATGGAGGTAATAATAGCAACTAGCACCCTGAGTTGTTTTGACGACCAAATAACGTGACATGCAAAGTCATCTACAATCTTTAAAGCATGCTGTGTATACTATGCGTTACTATTATCAGAAAAAAAGAACAGTGATGGGGATATACTAAGTAGATATTCATACAGTACTTGGGTAAATGAATCCAGGGACAATTAGAGGGGCTTAATGAATAAAGAAGAGAATGAGAATCAAAATGAAAAGGGAAAAAGATCATAGGACAATATTCATTGTTTCATGGCATCTCCCTATGTTTTTTATTCACCAACCGAGATAAGAATGCCAATAGAATTACCTGATCAGGAACTCACAGCTGAAGACTAGGCCATTTAATCCAAATTCTTCATTTTAAATGTAAGGAAACCTAGCCCTAGACAAGCTAATGAATAAAAGCTAAGTGAATTCCTGAAGGTCATGGAGTTGTCACAGGTGAAGAGCTGGGATTGACCTTGTTTCCTATGATACCAAATCTAATACTATGAACAATACTACACCGTGCTTACCAAATACTCTTTAACCCATGTCTTCATCCCATTTGCTTATTCCTTTTCCTTAACTGCAAAACAAAAAGTCAAAACATGAACAAAAATTCAAAATTTAGCAAAACCATTTGAGAATCACTCACGTTTCTTTATTTTATTTACCCTGAACCTGAAGACCCGTTAGTGATTTTAAAATTACACATTCTGAAGTTTTGGAGAGGGTTCTACAAATGCAACTTTTAAAACCTGTGTTTAATTTTATTTGCCCCTTCAGGAAGATCCAGCACTCCGTGAAGGTCAATGGACACAGTGAGCCTAGACACAGATTTTCCAGAATTTAAGGTGGAAAAATATATCAAAATGTTCATAACTCTTAAAGTAACCTTGCTAGTTATTACCTTACGGAGGTCATTTATTTTCTATTTTCACCTTTTAAATTCTTAACACCTCAGATGGGGATTCACTTCGGAACTTCATCTTTCATCCTCTCTCCTTCAAAGACAAAATCAATTTAAGAAGCATTTATTAGGGTCCCAACATATTCCAGGGACTTGAATGAGATTGCTTCACTATGGGATGGCTGGCGCAGCTAGCTCATTTCACTTCCATCATTGAAGGAGCAAACTTCCTTAGCTAATTAGGGCCAGTTTGCCTGAGAGCCATCTTTGAATTACGAGCTAAGTATGTTGTATAGTCAATATACATTTTTCTGGCATCTATGAAAGTTAAAAGTAGCTTCATTGATGATATTGTTTCCAAGATGAGATTCTCATTATGAATGCCTAGAAAATGTCTTGGGAATAACCCAAAGATATCCAGAAGGAAATTTCCCTAGATTCTGTTTGATTGAAAATTTAAAAACATTTATTTAAAAGCTAGATAATGTCTTATATCCTAGGGAAAAATAAAACAAAAACAGATAAAAAAAGAAACCAGCCTCTCCTTATGTAACTGAGGCACAAACGATATATAGAGATAAGTAAATTATATATATATATATTATATATATATATATATATATATATATATATATATATGTGTGTGTGTGTGTGTGTGTATGTATATACGCACATATATGCACAGATATGTATATGTGCATGCACACATATATAAATATGCATACATATATGTGTGTATAGATACATATATAAATACACACACATATAGAGAGAGATAGACAAATAGAGAGAAAGATAGACATGTAGAAGATAAATAGTAGCAAGACAGATAAATGATAGTTGATTGTACATGTACAAGCAGAGAGAAATGTTGGAGAGACAGACAGAACAATATATGAAAAGAGGAGATGTTAGGCAGAAAGCTAGATAGAGTGATATAGACGGTAGATGGCAAACAAACAAATTGATTTATTGTTAATATACCGTAAGATGTGAGTATTAGTTTCCTGTTATGGACCCGGGAGTCTAGGCTTGATCTCTCAGGCCCACAGGTCTTCTCTGACCAGCAGGGGCCTGCAGGCCTTGGTGGAGTGAGCTGTAAGCAATGACCAAGGCGGGAGACAAGATAGTAAGAAATCCGTTTATCGAAGCAGTGAGCGGTGCTTTTATCTCTTTTCTGACACTAGAGCCCTAAGTGAACCTATCAGCAATTGGTTTGCCCTTATAAGGAAGTAATATACCTTTGACCAGGACTGCCCAGGGCGGACACGTGGCCCCTAGAAAAACATTTTGGGCAGTCTTTGTTCTCCAAAAGTACAGGAAAATATCCTTGAGCAAAACAGGGGTGGAACCCTTCCTCCCATTGCCATCTTGTTCATGCCTTACCAGTCTCCCCTCAGTTTACCTGAGTCGTGACTAGTGAATACCATCCAAGAGGCTGGGGCTTGGCAATTCCCTTACAATTCCCCCTTTTTGTTTTGACTCTATATTTCCCTGGGGACGATGATGTTCTGTCTGCTGCATATTAGAAAGTTCCGGATGTTACACAAAGCAAATTTGATAAATATTATCACTAGCAGCAGTCCTAGCAACACTACTACAAAACCTATCACTACAGGTGAAAACCATGTCTTTATATAACCCCATGAACTTAAACTTTCGAAGAACTGAGTTATTTTTGAAGAAGTTTTTTCAGGGGCAAAATCAACATCTGCTTCCTCATTAAATTCTTCTGCCAATTCCATTAATCTCTGTATTTACAAGGAGGCATTATCTGGAATTAATCCACACAACAGAGCCCTAATTTCTTCCCATTCGCCTTGTGACACATTATACAATTTCTTATTCAAACAAAAAGCACTATATCTATAATCACATTGCAATTTGTGTTGTAACTGTAACATAGACACTTCTTCACCAGTGATTTCAGTTACCTTTTGGATTGTATGAATGGATTCATAAAATTTATTGTCTATTTTTGATTGTTGCTTGAAGCCTGCAAGAGCGTGCAGTTCAGAAGCTTGAACTATTGTGTTTCGTGAGTTAGAGATAGATACAGCCAATGCAGTGGATGCTAAAATAGCTTCTACTAATAACGTGATTCCTAACACAACACAAGAAACACATTTACACACTCTGGTAGTTATAATGGTTAATTTCTTGTCCAAAATATGTAGAACTTCATCACTAAGTGTTCTGTACCACCCATTAGCCTTGATTACTGTCATGGCATATCGAGGTCTTCTCAGAATAAACACTCTCCCTACTGTCTTTGGTCCTATACATGCTGGCACAGAACAATTCTGGCATGTAAAATTGAAAATTCCTGTCATGTTCCGATATGCCTCTAGTTTAGATCTGTTGTCTCTGTCCCATAAAAGTGTATGTTTCTTCCCTAGACATGCTTTGCCCATTAAAGTACTGTTGTTAGATTTACTTGGTGATGCTACAGCAGGCATTCCCTGCACTGTATGTCCTCACATTGCTAAGATAACTTTTTCTAGTCCCTGAACAGGCCTTCCAACCTCAGGATAACCTTTATAATTGATGTACATTTGTCTAAGAAAATTTGGCGCATATTTTTCATCAGTTCAGTATGTATTATTGTAAAATGAATGTAATATTTCTGTGTAGTTTCCAATAATCAAGTTTTTCTCCTGACAAGTATGTGTTTGACAATTCTCAAATGGTAAAAACCCTGTATATAGATGCCAAAGTGTTACATTTCTCTTCTTTTGTAAATTACAGAACGGCCTATGCTTCATCCCACGAGCAAGTCCCACAAAGTCCTTGTTTCACCAAACTACTATTGCCGCATTTATCCTCCAAGTGACTAGATTGCACGCATGTCGTGAATCATTCTCATCCAGTGTCTCTTGTCCATCCAAAATAGTGGCACACCAAGGCTACCCCTCTATTCCATTCACCTGTGCGTAATTAAAACTAAACCCATTCCAATTCCCAGAAATACCCTTCTGTAGACAAAGTGGGAAACCTGTGACTAGTCCTGAAATGTTAAAATGTTTCTGAAAGAGCGTCCCGTTGTTATCATATTCTGGTCCATCATCTTAAACATGTGAGAAATATTGCCTTGGGTAATAAATTTAGGCATTGTCTCACTACATGACATCACCCTTAACCATGGTGGATTCGGGATTAATGCCCATCTCTGTTGTTCCTTCAGTGCTGGGTTGATGGACGCAGTGTTGTTGAGTGTCATGAAGAGTACAAGAAAAATGAGAGGAGTCATTGTGACCTAATTGAATGAATATCTACAGAAGTTTTCTCATGTACCGTTAATAGCACCTCTTGCTCCCGGTGACCGCTTCACCTTAGCAGTTGTCCTCTATCACTCTTATCCTTTTCACTGGAACTCACACTTCTTTTTTATCTGTTAAAACACAAGCACACCCTTTTCCTCACGTTAAGACCGTATGAGGAGCAAACCAGTTTTTATTTTCATCGTGCCACATTACTTTACAGGCTGCTTTCAGGGCACTTGTTATTGCTGATTCAGTCTTTGCAGACTCCTTATTAGGAAACGTTAAGAATTTCATAGCAGCCAATAAGCAATCATCATCAGATTTTAAATTATTTAGCGTATAAAACAGCCAATTATAATTTATCATCAACTACTGGTCCAACTCCCCCTTTTTGTTTTTGCAAGTAAGTTTTCAGGGAGCGATTTGCTTGTTCCACTATAGCTTGACCAGCGGGAATATGGGGAATCACAGTGATGTGTAAAATTGGAAATTCTGCCGTGAGTTGTTCAATGGCTTTACTGATATAAGCTGGACCGTTGCCTGTTTTAGTGCTTTTTGGTACTCCATGATGTGCGAAGCAATGGAAGAGATGTGCCCTCACATCATTAACAGCTTCTCTGCACCTGGCTGTTGTCATTATAAAACCTGAAAATGTGTCAACAGTGACATGAATATATTTTGCTCTTCCAAATGATGGGTAATGAGTAACATCCATTTGCCATATAGAAGTTGGACCTTCACCCTTAGGATTTATAGGATGACCAGAAGGTGGGTGTAAGAATGGAAGACATTGTACACATTGTTTGACTATAGAGCTTGCTTCTTGTCTGGAAATACCATAAAGATGTCTTAAAGACCGTGCAGACAAATATAACTTGGAATGGGCTTGTCTTGCCAATTCAGTAGAATGAAATGTTTGAAGTGTATTGTCTGCCATTTCATTACCCTCGGTCAGTGGTTCAGGTAAATTAGAACGTGACCACATGTGTGTGATATAAAATATTGTTGTTCTGGTCCTTACTGCTTGTTGAACTTCCATGGTTATCTGTATAATACTATTTTTTTCTATCAGGGATACAAGCTGTTTCTTATCTAGGTATCAATAGTGTTGTATATTTTCTGTCTATGATGATATTTCAAGGTTCTTTAACATACAATAATGCTTGCAATACTGCATGTAACTCACTTTGTTGTGTACAAGTAAATGTTGTATTAAATTTGTGTATCTCTTTTTTGAATGGAATATACATAGATGCCCTACAATCTTTTGGTGCATCTGTAAAGACATTCACTCTCTCTACTGGCGAGGAAGAGCATTTTCAGCCCAAGACCATGACCTCGTGGTAAATTGCTGACTGAATGGATTGGGAGGCCACGTTGAATATTTTGATTAGTCAATATCTATCATTCCACAA
Source organism: Potorous gilbertii (assembly GCA_028658325.1). Classification (NCBI taxonomy): domain Eukaryota; kingdom Metazoa; phylum Chordata; class Mammalia; order Diprotodontia; family Potoroidae; genus Potorous; species Potorous gilbertii. The sequence goes on along the minus strand of JAQQSK010011294.1, from coordinate 4,208 downwards.
ACTCTTGTATGCAGTACTCTATTTGTTGACTTGTATACATAGCATATAGCGTGTGAGGTTCCTGTCCTATTAACACCCTCACACTCTTTACCGCCTTATGCATTACTTGGGCTACCAGCACAGCATAAGGCACACAAGCCCTATTCTCCATTTGGGCTAGGTCTACCCACTCAATAATTCCTTGTTTCTGATGTAAGACTCCAGTAGGTATTTTCTCAGAGAATAAGATTGTTACTTTCAAATACTGTGATTCGAATATCTTGCTATAAGTGCACTCCATAATCTTTTTCTGCACTAATTTCAAATATTCCAATGCTTCATCTGTCCAATCTCTGCATGAATTTAATTGAGAAGGACCCTTAAATAAATCAGATAATGGTTTCATTTGATTTGTTGTGATTCCCAATTGGGGACTACGCCACTGAATCTCTCCTATCAATTTCTGAAAATCATTTACAGTGGTAACCTTTGCAGAATCTAAGATAGGTGGGGGTGGAGCTAAGATGGCGTACTAGAAAGACTCATATATGCTAGCTTCGAACTCACACCCCATGGATTTCCTCTAAAAAGAACTCATAACAAATTCTGGAACAGTGGAAGCCACGCAGCAACAAAATGAAGGAGATTTCCGCTCCAGAAAGCCCTGAAAAACCCATCCCAAAGGTCCATCACACACCAGATGGGAAAGGAGATCAGCCCTATCCTGGCCCCGCGGCACTGAGAGGAGCAGATCTGAGCAGGCTTTAGGGGCTTCAGGTGCTAACTCAATTGGCAAAAGAGGTTCAAAAAGCCAATGAGGAGAAGAATGCTTTCAAAAGCAGAATTAGCCAAGTGGGCAAAGAGGTTCAAAAGCTCACTGAAGAAAATGGTTCTCTCAAAATTAGAATGGAACAGGTGGAGGCTATTGACTTTCTGAGAAACGAAGAAATCACAAAACAAAACCGAAAGAATGAAAAAATGGACGAGAATGTGAAATGTCCCATTGGAAAAACAGCTGAACTGGAAGATAGATCCAGGAGAGACAATTTAAAAATTATGGAACTACCTGAAAACCATGATCACAAAAAAGAGCCTGGGTATCATCCTTCATGAAATTATCAATGAAAACTGCCCTGATATTCTAGAAGCAGAGGGCAAAATAAGTATTCATGGAATCCACCAATCACATCCTGAAAGAGATCCAAAAAGAGAAACTCCTAGGAACGTTGTAGCCGAATTCCAGAGTTCCCAGGTCAAGGAGAAAATATTGCAAGCAGCTAGAAAGAAAGAATTCCAGTACTTTGGAAATACAATCAGGATAACACAAGATCTAGCACCTTCTACATTAAGGGATAGAAGAGCATGAAATAGCATATTCCAGAAGTCAAAGGAACTAGGTCTAAAACAAAGAATCACCTGCCCAGCAAAACTGAGTATAATACTTCAGGGGAAAATATGGTCTTTCAATGAAATTGAGGACTTTCAAGCATTCTTGATGAAAAGACCAGAGCAGAAAAGATAATTGGACTTTCGAACACAAGAATGAGAAGAAGCATGAAAAAGTAAACAGCAAAGAGAAGTCATAAGGGACTTACCAAAGTTGAACTGTTTACATCCCTATATGGAAAGACTATATTTGTTACTTCTGAAGCTTTTCAGTATCTGGGTAGTTGGTGGGACTACTCACAGACATACACCCACACACATGCACACACTCATGTACATGCATGCATGTGCACACACTCATATACACATGCATGCACACATACAGACAGAGAGCACAGAGTGAATTGAATAGGATGGAATCGTACCGTAAAAGAAATCAAGGTAAATGGGAGAGAGAAATGTAGTGGGAGGAGAGAAGGTGAAATGGAATGGGGTAAATTATCTCTCATAGAAGAAGCAGGCAGGAGACTTCTTAGTGGAGGGAAAAAGAGGAGAGCTGAGAAAAAAAAAACATGAATTTTACTCTCATTACATCGACTAAACTAAGGAATAAAATGCACAACCATTTTGGTATGTAAACCTATCTTGCAATACAGAAAAGTGGGGGAGAAGGAGATAAGCAGGTTGCGGGGGATGATGGAAGGGAGGGCAATGGGAAGAGGGAGCAATTAGAAGTCAACACTTGGGGATGGGCTGGATCAAACAAGAGAATGGAAACAATGTGGGGCAGGATAGGATGGAGGGAAGTATGGTTAGTCTTACACAATACTTCTATTATGGAAGTCACTAGCAAAACTACACAGATATTCTCTGTGTTGAATTCCCTGCCTTCCCAAGGGGAATGGGTGGGGAGGAGGGGATGGGGAGAAGTTGGAACTCAACGTTTTTGGAACAACTGTTGAGTATTGTTCTTGCTGTTAGCAAATAACAGATAGAGGTAATGGGGAATAGAAATTTACCTGGCCCTACAAGGACAAAAGAGAAGATGGGAACAAGAGGAAGGAGGAATGCTAGAAGAGAGGGCAGATTGGTGATAGGGGAAATTAGAATGCTCAGTGTACTGGGGTGGGGGAGGGGACAAATGGGGAGAAAATTTTGGAACCCAAAATCTTGTGAAAATGAATGTAAAAGTTAAATAAATAAATTTATATTTAAAAGAAAGGAAAGATTCTAAGATAGATGATTTCAAATTTAAACCTTACCACTGAAGAGATGTCCATCATTGCTTCACATGTTAGTTTCTCCTTCTCTGATACAACAACTCTGGAAGAAAAATCTTTTAGAAATTAAGTTGGTAATAAGTTCAAACAATATGTTTAACTTTTGCTTAGTCCAAGGAATGGCTACAATTTCATATTAAAAGAGAAAGATCTTTTCTGCATTGCATAGTAATTTATCAATACATTGTCTTGAAAATGAAAATTTTAAAAATGTTTAAAATTTTTCCTGTTGTTGACAGTCACTAAACTTTTGTATAGAAAATTAGTTGAAAACCTTCACAATGATAGTTCTCTTCCCTTGATCTAATCTGGAATGATAAGAGTTACAATTCACTGTAGACCCAGCTGAATGATGAGTTGGGACTGCATGGCAAAAAAAAAATGTTAATTGTTCTAACCTTTACTCAAGTAAATTTTATTTCTGTGTCCACTCCTTAAGATCTTCTTTGAAAGAGAGGGTTTTTGAATCCATCAGCTGAAAGGAGGGAGACTTCTGGACAACTGCCCAGCAGTGCGAAGTCTGCTCCTTTCTACTGGAGAGTTCAAAAGTTTCATCTCTCCTGAGGTGTCTCTTTTCAGATCTATGCATTTTTCCGACTTGTCTTAGTGCCATGATCTGTTTTAAACAGCCAATTTGGAGTGACATATTTCACTTAAAATACGACCAGAATAACTACTTTTTGGTTATTTCTCATTATACCAAAAAACTTCTCTTTTAGGTGAGGCATGAGATAATGAAAATGCTAATCAGCCTCCCTCTGACATGAGGGAAAATTTCCCTGATCTCCTCTTGTCTTTCTCTCCACTTTTACAACCTGGCCAGGGTTAGAAAGTAGAAAGCGAGAGAGAATTTTACCAACAACTTTCCAATAATTTCCAAAACTTTTATACTTTCCTTTTTTTTTTTTTTAGATATTTGAAATACAACTTTATTATGATCTAAACGAAGAAGGAATGGGAATGACAGGAACAAACAAGATTCACCACTGAATATTGTGATGGGATTGCAGCAGTCTTATATTTGAAACTCAGGGGGACGTAATTGCGGTCCAAAACAGCTAAATACGCAGGTCCAAGATATGAATTATATATTTTTTAAACTGCCACATTCACTCCGAAGCCCATTCATTTCCTTCAGCATCCCAAAGATTAAAGCACATGTTCTGCTCAGCTATATAATAAAGTGGCAAACACGCTACACCACTGACATCACAGGACAGTTGCCTATAAAACTAAACCTCTGACGCTGGGCTCTAGCTTCATTCCCTTACAGGTCATCATCTTCATCAGGGAGCGCAGTTGTCTGAGCTATCTGTAAGTCCTGCTCATACTGTGAGGCCAGTGCTGGATCCATGACAACCTCTGGAGGTGCAAGAGCAGGCATGGCAACAAACTCCAAATTAGGATCTCCAATAAGTTTTCTAGCAAGCCAAAGGAAGGGCTTCTCAAAGTTGTAGTTACTTTTGGCTGAGATGTCATAGTACTGGAGATTCTTCTTCCTATGGAAGACAATTGATTTCGCCGTGACTTCTCTGTCCTTAATATCCACCTTGTTGCCACACA
>JAQQSK010011293.1:0-12331 GCA_028658325.1 Potorous gilbertii | reverse complement strand
CTGGATGTATTTTCCAGGTCAGTTGTTTTTCCCATGAGATATTTCACATTATCTTCCATTTTGTCATTCTTTTGGTTTGGTTTTGTGATCTCTTGGATTCTCAGAAAGTCATTAGTCTCCATCTGTTCCATTCTAATTTTGAGAGAACTGTTTTCTTCAGTGAGTTTTTGCACCTCTTTTTCCACGTGGCTAATTCTGTTTTTGAAAGCATTGTTCTTCTCATTAGCTTTTTGTACCTCTTTTGCCAATTGAGTTAGCCTATTTTTCAAATGGGGTCGGTTTTTCAGGGCTGTCTGGAACGGAAATCTCCTTTACCACGTTGCTGCACAGCTTCTACTGTTCCAGAATTTGTTGGGAGTTCTTTTTATAGGAAATTATAGGCTGTGGGTTCGGAGCTAGCGTATGTGAGTCTTTCTACTCTGCCATCTTGACTTCCTCCCCCCCCCCCCCCCAAGCTCCTTTTAAAGCAAGTACTATGATTTTGTCTTTCTTTCCATTCCTGGTATTTGTTAAGTGCTTAATGGATGCTTATTGGTTCACTAACCAGCTGATTCTCAGCCAAACGTTGATTCATAGCCGTTGGATGAAATGAGTATGTGAAGAAGCATTTATTAAGCATTTATTTAAAATAAATAATATGTACTGGGCAGTGTGTTAATTGTTGGGGATACAACAAGAGCAAACAGGACTGCTCTTGCCCTCAGGAATCTTAAATTCTGCACATGAGAATAAGTTAGAGGATTAAAAGGATGAAGTAGAGGGTATAATAAGCCCACCGTCATGGCTGGGAGGTAGCTAGGAAGTGTGTAAGGTGAAAATTCATCGGTTAGGCTGCAGAGCCCCAGTATTTGCATTTCAGTTTTTGTGGGAACTAAAGAGCAGAGTATAGAGTTCATGGTTTACAGATTTCTGAGGCACTCGAGGATGTTTAGACTGATCGGTACCTCATCAGGAACCTCCTCTCCTGCATCCCCATCAGAAGGCAGTCCCCCTCTCACTTTCAGAATTCCAGAGAGGAATCTCATTCCTCACTGAGACAGTGTGTCCTTCTTTGGGACAGCTAGGATTTTTAGGCAGTTCTTCCTTCTATCCAACTGAAATCTGTATGTCTTTGTTTTTTTCACGGGGTAAGACAAAGCCAGTGTGATCCATCTTTAAAATTGTATGTTTCCCTAGTTCTTCTCAGTTCCAGCAGGTAGAAAGGAAGAGGTTATCTAGGGCAGAAGTACAGTGCAGGCCTGGGGACAGAATAGGGCAGATTACATACATTTATGGATGCTAAAGAGCTTGCTGCTTCTCAGTTTACTACTGATTCTCATTTTTTTTGTTTTTGTTTATTATTAGTCTCTGTCTCGTCTTTCTTATGTGCATGCTGTACAATGAATGGTAATTTTTAGCACTCTTCTTCTTCCTACAACCACTATGCACCATTAGTTGGGGCCCTGAGAACACAGGACAACTTAGATGCTTTATGAGAAAGGATTTGTTAAAGTTATACTCTTAAAACAAATGTGTGCCATTTTACAGGAAAATTATCAGGATATTCTTCAAGGTTGACTCAACTGTATTCATCCTTGTAGAGATCCATGTAGCATTAAATACCACCTATAAGAACAGACAAGAATTCTGAAAATTTTACTCTGTCCAGTTATCTATATCACTGACTTTGGGTTTGGAAATACCCTGTGCTTTAAGGTCCTAAAATTTCTTTACCTTTATTACAGTATTTTCCCAATTGCTTTATCTTTTTTCCCCTCTTACTCTCTTTTTGTACCATTTCCACCTTAACTTTATGACCTAAATGTTCAATTCTTGTTCAGAAGTTGAGCTTCTGTATAATCATAGAGAACTGTTCCGTAATGCAGCTTTTAGATTAGACTACTAAAAACATGGAGTTCTTGGAAAATCTTACTGCAATTGCCACAGAAGAATGAAAGTTTATTCATCGTTTATTTCTATCCTACTTCTTAAAAAATATTTTCTCAGTCTTAACACTGAGTCTGAATACCTTATTCTGTATTCTCTTGATATGATGTAAGTATGTTTTAAAATATATGTCTTCCTCAATCTGCAAATGAAACATACTGGTTATCTAAATTTTTCATCTTTATGTCTGACTTTTATTTTGAGCGGTTTATACATTTTTACTGCATAATACATGATTGTACTATCTTGAAATCATACAAGATGAGTCATTTTTGCTGATCAGTTTGACTCCTCTAGAAGTAGCTTCTCAGGTTTGTACTTGGTGATCCATCTAATTTAACTCTTCTTTCCCCCATTCATCTGGAAAAGAAACCTCCTGATTGCAGTGATGCAAATTCACCTAGCATTTTGTCATTAACCCTTTTTGTAATCAGTTACTATATTTTAAACTCATTTCCTAATGAATTTTATTACTTTTATTCTGAGTGCATTGAGAATATTAAATGCTTTTTTCATATGTAAACTAGATGTTTTAACCAAATACTTTTGAATTATTATGTGGTACATTTCTTGCTGGCTGCTTTGCAGTAGATCTTAAATAAATGAATTAATTTCAACAGCTGCCCCCCAATAGATAAGTGATTAAAGGATATAAATAAAAACTGTTGTGAAAGAATGCAACAGATCACTAAAAATCAAAATCAAAATATTCCTGAGGTTTTACCTTCCACTCTTCGCATTGGCAAAGATGACATAAGATAAAAATCGTCAAAGTTGGAGGGATTATGGGAAGACAGAAAAGTAGTGCATTGTTGGTGGAACCATGAATCAGTATAGCCATTTTATAAAGGATTTTGTAATTATGCAAATAAACTGAATAAATACCCATATCCTTTGACTCTGGGATTTCATTATTAACCACATACCCCAAGGAGGCCATTAGTCAAAAGGAAGTCCCTATATACAATAAAATGTTCAGTGTAACACATTCTGTGATAGTGAAAATCTGGGAACAAAGTAGATATCCATCAAGTTAGGAATGGTTAAGCAAATTGTAGTATATGAATGCAGTAGAGTATCACTATGTTGTAAAAAATTATGAATTTAATAATTATAGAGAAGCATAGAAATATCTGCGTGAACTAATCCAGAATAACATCAATAGAGCCATGGAAACAACTGTCAGAAATCAAAATTGAATGCAAAATTATAAAGAATAAGTGTGGGTTTAAACAAAATATATGGGAGGTGGAACCAAGATGGCAGAGTAACAGCACGGACTTTCTAGATCCCTTCTGCCAAGCTCAGCCAAATACCTGTAAAAATTGGCTCTAAACAAATACTGTAGCTACAGAACCCACAGAATGATGGAGTGAAACAAATCTCTAGCCCAAGACAGCCTGGAAGGTCTCTGTGAAGTGTCTGTCATACCTCCCTGGGAGCAGAACCCAGTCCACAATGGGCCACAAGTGCACATAAGGGACCTCAGCAGGCCTTGGCGGGACTGAATCTGTCACACCTGTGGTTTCCGGACTTCACAACTCCAAAATGCTGAGGAAAAATTGGAACGTCAGTGGAAAAAGCCTGTGGGGCCACTGCAAGAGAGTAGGGTGGTCTGGCCTAGGCCCAGGGCACTAGAAGGGAGAGGGTGTGGAATAATATTGTTCTTTAAAAATTAGAATGAAGCAGATGGAAGCTATTGACTTTGTGAAAAACTAAGAAATTATAAAACAAAACCAAAGGAATGAAAAAATAGGAGACAATGTGAAATATCTCATTGGAAAAACAAGTGATCTGGAAAATCGATCCAAGAGAGACAATTTAAAAATTATGGGACTACCTGAAAGTCATGGTGAAAAATATAGACTGGACATCATTTTTCATGAAATTATCAAGGAAAACTGCCCTGATATTCTAGAACTTGAGGGTAAAATAAATATTGAAAGAATCCACTGATCATCTTCTGGAAAAGAACTGAGCAGTAAAACTTCTAGGAATGTTGTAGCCAAATTCCGGAGTTCCCATGTCAAGGAGAAAATATTGCAGGCAACCAGAAAGAAACAATTCAAGTATTGTGGAAATAGAATCAGGATAACGTAAGATCTGGCAGTTTCTACATTAAGGGATTGAAGGACTTGGAATATGATATTCCAGAAGTCAAAGGAGCTAGGATTAAAACCAAGAATCACCTCCCCAGCAAAAGTGAGTATAACACTTCAGGGGAAAATAATGTTCGTTAAGTGAAATAGAGGACATTCAAGAATTCTTGATGAAAAGACCAGAGCTGAATAGAAAATTTTACTTAAATCAATATTTACGATGTTTACAGTACTACATGGAAAGATCATATTTGTAACTCTTGAGACTTTTCTCAGTATTTGGAGGGATATAGACAGAGGGCCCAGGGTGAGTTAAATAGGAAGGGATGATACCTAAAAAATAAGTTTAAGGGTTGAGAGAGGACTATATTGGGGGGAGAAATCTGATGGGGCAAATTATCTCATAAAAGAGGCATGAAAGAGTTTTTCAAAGGAGGGGAAAAGTGGGGAAGTGAGAGGGAAACAATTAAGCTTACTCATCACATTTGCTTAAGTAGGGAATAATATACACAATCAATTTGGTATGAAAATCTATGTTACACTACAGGAAGGTAGGGGAGAAGAGGATAAGTAGAGTGTGGGGTGAATGGTTGAAGGGAAGGCAAAAAGGAGGAGGGGGTAACTAGAAGTAAATACTTTTGGTGAGGGACAAGGTCAAAAGAAAGAATGAAATAAATGGGGGCCAGGGTTGGATGGAGGGAAAAATAGTCTTTCACACATGACTTTTATGGAAGTCTTTTGCATAATTACACATGTATGACTTGTATTGAATTGCTTGCCTTCTCAGTGGGCATAGGTGGAGACTGGAGAACGGGAGAGAAGTTGGAACTCAAAAGTTTTAAGAATGAATGTTAAAAATTGTATTTACCTGCAACTGGGAAATAAGACATACAGGCAGTGGGGTATAGAAATCTATCTTGCCCTACAAGAAAAAAAAGAGGAATTGGATGAGAAAAGGCATGGGTGTCATAGAAGGGAGGACAGATTAGGGGAAGGGATAATCAGAATACATGGTGCCTTGGGGTAGGGAAAGAGGAGAGCTGGGGAGAAATTTGGGACTCAAAATCTTGTGGAAATGAATGTTTAAAACTAAAATTGAATAAATAAATTTGAACAACAAACAAAAGAACAAAATAGCTGAGTATACACTTCCATCCCACCCTTTTGCAGAGGTGAGCATACCATGAGTTTTGCACCTTGCATATATTTTTTCAATATTTTGGTCACCTCTTGTGATTCTCCCCTCTTTTGTCTTTAAAACAAATACTATTTATTGTATAGTATGTAATGTAGGATGTGTCATATAGGATGACTCTTGGAATGGGCAAAATGGATATCAAGGAAAGATATAATAATATCTCAAAATAGAATGTCAATAAATACTTTCTTTAAGAAAAAATTCATTCTTTTCAGTTTACTTTTGCTATTTATATTGAGCTAAGAAAATTCTTAGAAATTTTCAGTAGCTTTTTTTTGTTGGTTGAGACTTTTACATTATCTCCATGTAGCCAGTGACTGATATGATGTGCATGGCCATCCTTCTTCAAGGTACACCCATATTTTCACTGTAACTGATATTCATTCATACAAACTTGTCATAATCCTCTTCAAAAATGAAGGGCAAACAGAACAAGTGAACAAATAGAGCCTTTGTGAAACATCTTCCATTTACGTTTCATCTCATGATTTGATAGTTGTCTCCATCATTTCGTAACTAAAACATTAGTTAAATTTTAAGCTTTATAATCCATGCACTCTCCTCCTAAAAGAGCAGATTAGGAGTTAGGCTGAATTTGTAAACTTTTTTTATAACTAACATAACTTACTCTCAGTTACTTTAAATATTTTTCTTAATAATTCTAGATTTGTAGGCAATTCCCTTACAGTGTTCAGCTACCTTTGCTGTCGCAAAAGCTCTTAGAATGACTGCATCATTAGTAAAGGTCAGAGTGTTGAAGAACCAGCTTGATTTGTATTTTGCTTTAATCATTATTTAGTTTTCATTTTCCTACAATCCTTTCCATAGATCTTAGATCTCTCCCTCTCCCTCTCTGTGTGCAATCTTATGGGTTCTGCACACATTCTTACGAAAATACATTTTCCCCTTTGTCATGTTTGCAGGGAAGAATTAAAACGGCTGCTTCATTCTGCAGTCCAATTCCATAATTGTTTCTGTGGATGTGGATGGCATTTTGCCTTAAGTGTCTACTGGGAAATTTTTTTGGTCCTGACATTGCTGTGAAGTGCTAAGTCTACCAGAAAAATCCTTCACACATTGTGGTCGTTTCTGTGTACAAAATTCTCCTGTTCTGCTCCTTTCACTCAGCATCATTTCATATAAATCCTTCCCAGCCTCTCTGAAGTCTTCCTGTTCATCATTTCTTAGAGCACAATGGTGTTCCATTGCACTCATATAATTGTTCAGCCATTCCCCAATTACTAGGCATCCCCTTGATTTCCAGTTCTTGGCCACCACAAGAGAACTGCTATAAATATTTTTGTATATGTGGGACTCTTTCTCATTTTTGTGATCTCCTTGAGATACAGTCCTAGTGGCACTCTTGTTGGGTCAAAGAATTTGCACATTTTAGTAGCCTTTTGGGCATAGTTTCAAATTGATCTCCAGAATGGTTGGATTAGTTCTCACCTCTACCAACAATGGATTAGTGTCCCAACTCTCCCACATCTTCTCCAACATTTATCATCTTTCTGTTTTGTCACGTTAGGCAATCTGATAGGTGTGATGTGGTACCTCAGAGTTGTTTTGATTTGCATCTCTCTAATCAACAGTGATTGACAGCATTTTTTCATATGACTTTATATAGCTTTAACTTCTTCCTCTGAAAATTCCCTGTTCATATCCTTTTACCATTTATCAGTTGGGAAATGACTTGTATTCTTGTACATTTGACTCAGTTCTCTGTATAGTTTAAAAAATGAGGCCTTTATCACAGACACTAGTTGCAGAAATTCTTTCCCAGTTTTCTGCTTCCCTCCTAATCTTCGTTGCATTGAATTTTTGCAAAAACTGTTCAAAATTATCCATTTTTCACTTCATAATGTTCTCTATCTCTTGTTGGTCAAAACTTTTTCCATTCTTCATAGATCTAACAAATACACAATTCCTTATTCGCCTAATTTGTTTATAGTATCAATCTTTATACCTAGGTCATTTGTCTTTATTGTTGTGTACGGTGTCAATTATTGGTCTATGCACAGTTTTTGCCACACTGTTATACAGTTTTCCCAGTACTTTTTGTCAAACAATGAGTTCTTATCCCAGAAGCTGGGTATCTTAAGTTTATCAAACAGTCTATTGCTGTATTCATTGATTACTGTGTCTTGAGTACTTAACCTATTCCGCTGGTCTACCCCTCTATTTCTTAGCCAGTACCAAGTGGTTTTGATGATTGCTGCTTTTTAATAGAATTTGAGATCTGGTATGACTAGGTCACCTTCCCTACTATTTTATTTCATTAGTTCCCTTGATATTGTGGACCTTTTGTTCTCCCAAATGAATTTTAATATTATTTTTTCTAACTCTAGAAAATAATTATCTGGTAGTTTGATTGTTACAGCACTAAATATTAATTTAGGTAGGGTTGTCATTTTTATAATATTTGCTCAGTCTACCCCAAGCAACTGATGTTTTTCCATTTACTTAGATCTGACCTTATTTGTATGAAAAGTGTTTTGCAGTTGTGTTCATATAATCCCTGTGTTTGTTTTGGCAGGCATACTCCCAGATACTTTATAGTGTCTAAGTAGTTTTTAATGAGATTTCTTTCTATCTCTTGCCGTTGAGGTTTGTTAGTGATACATAGAAATGCAGATGATTTATGTGAGTTTATTTTGTAAACTGCAACTTTGCCAAAGTTGTTTATTATTTCAGGTAGTTTTTTACTTGACTCTCTAGACTTCTCTAAGTATATCATCATATTATCTGCAAAGAATGATAATTTAGTTTCTTCTTTGCCCATTCTAATTCCTTCAATTACCTTTTCTTCTCTTATTGCTACAGCTAGCGTTTCTAATACCATATTGAGTAACAGTGGTGATAATGGACATCCTTGTTTCACACCTGATCTTGTTGGAAATGCATCTAGCTTATCCCCATTGCATATAATGCTTGCTGATGGTTTTAGGTGGATACTGGCTATTATTTTATGGAACGCTCCACCTATTCCTGTGCTCGCCAGTGTTTTCAATAGGAATGGTGTTGCATTATGTCAAAAGCTTTTTCTTTGTCTATTGAGATATGATTTCTATTAGTTTGTTGTTGATGTAATCAGTAATGCTGATAGTTTTCCCAGTATGGAAACAGTCCTGCAATTCTGGTATAAATCCTACCTGATCATAATGTATTATTCTTGTGATAAGGTACTGTGTTCTTTTTGGTAATAACTTACTTAAAATTTTTACATCCATATTCATTAGAGAATTTGGTCTATCCTTATCTTTCTCTATTTTGGCTCTTCCTGATTTAGGTATCAGAAGGATCTTTGTATTATAGAAAGAATTTGCACCAATTTTCCCAAATAGTCTGTATAGTATTGGAATTAACTATTCTTTAAATGTTTGATAGAATTCAATTGTAAATCCATCTGGCCCTTGAGAGTTTTCCCTAGGGAGTTCATTGATGGCTTGTTGCATTTCTTTTTCTCAGATGGGCTTAAGTATTAAACTTCCTCTTCTGTTAATCTGGACTGTATATATATCTATATATCTATATCTATATCTATATTTAATGTTTATCCATTTCCCTTAGATTGTCAAATTTATGGGCAAAGTTGGGCAAAGTAATGTCTAATTATTGTTTTAATTTTCTCCTCGATAATTTCACCCTTTTTATTTTTGATATTGTTAATTTGGTTTTCCGCTTTCTGTTTTTAATCAAATTAACCAAAGGGTTATCAATTTTATTGGTTTTTTATAAAACTGTTAGTTTTATTTATTAGTTCAATAATTTTTTAAATTTCATTTTTATTAATCTCTCCTTTGGTTTTCAGTATTTCTAATTTGGTGTTTACTTGGGGATTTTCAATTTGTTTTTTTTCTAGCTTTTTCACCTGCATGCCCAATTCATTGATGTCCTCTTTCTCTATTTTATTCATGTGGGCATTCAGTGATATAAAATTTCTCCTAAAAACCACTTTGCAATATCTCATAAGTTTTGGTAGGTTGTCTCATCATTTTCATTCTCTTGAATGGAGTTATAGATTGTTTCTATGATTTGTTGTTTAACCCAGTTATTGTTTAGGATTAGAGTAATTTAGTTTCCAATTGCTCTATCTTTCCATGGCTGTTATTACATGTAATATTTATTGCATTATGGTCTCAGAAGGATGTATTTAGTATCTCTACCTTTCTGTACTGAATTGTGAGGTTTTTAATGCCCTAGTCCATGGTCAATTTTTGTATATGTGCCATGTACCACTGAGAAAAAGATATAATTCTTTCTATCCCCATTCAGTTTTTTCCGGAGATCTATCATATATCCACTTTTTCCAGAGTCTTATTCATCTCCTTAACTTCTCTCTTGTCATTTTGAGGGTAGATTGATCAAATTCAAGGAGAGGGAGGTTGAGGTCCCCCTCTAGTATAGTTTTGCTGTCTATTTCTTCCTGTAACTCCCTTAACTTCTCCTCTAAGAATTTGGATGCTATACCACTTGGAATATTTATGTTTAGTAATGATATTGCTTCATTGTCTTTGATGTCTTTTAGCAGGATATAGTTTCTTGCTTATCTCTTTTGATCTACTTCTGCTTTTGTGTTGTCTGACATTAGGATTGCTACGCCTGTTTGTTTGTTTTTTTACATAAATTGAAGAATAATATATTCTACTCCAACCCTTTGCATTTACCCTTGTGCGTATCCCACTTTTTCGTATATGTTTCTTGTAAACAACATATTGTTGGATTATGGTTTGTAATCCATTCTGTTCTCTACCTCAGTTTTATAGGAGAGTTCATCCCATTCACATTCGCAGTTATGATTACTGTCTTTCCTTCCATCCTCTTTCCTCTCATTAATACTTTTACTTCTCCCTTCTCCCTTTCCCTCCCCAATAATTTTAATTTTTGACCACTACCTCCTTCAGTCTTCCCTCCCTTTTTTCTGCCCCCCTCCCTTGTAATCCCCTTTTCCTCTTCAACTTACTCCCTCTCTTTGAGCCTCCCCTCCCTTTTCTTTTCCCTTTTCCGTTTTCCTGCCTGTAGAATGATTTACATTTCTATACTTAAGTGAGTTTGTTGTTCCCTCCTTAAACCAAATCAGAAGAGAGTAAACCTCAAACAGTGCTTGTATCCCTCCCCTCTTCCCCTCCACTGTGGTAGGTTTTTGTGCCTCTGACTGTGCTGTAGTTTGCCTTTTTTGCCTCCTCCTTTTCACATCATCTGTCACAACCCCTTCACTCCCTGCAATCACATTTGATAGTTCTGGAATTTGGCAATGATATTCCTTGGTGTTTTCAGTTTGGGATCCCTTTCAGGAGATGAATGGTGAATTCTTTCGATGATTGTTTTGCCCTCTGGATCTAAGATCTCTGGGCCGTTTTCCCTGATGATTTCTTGAAAGATATTGTCCAGGCTCTTTTTTTCAGCATTGCTTTGTGATTAACCAATACTTAGATTTTTTTTATCCTAGATCTGTTTTCCAGGTAAGTTGTTTTTCAAATGATATATTTTATACTTTCTTCTATTTTTTCATTCCTTAGATTCAGTTTGACTGTTTCTTGATATCTCATAGAGTCATTAGCTTCTAGTTGCCCAATTCTAATTTTTAATACATTGTTTTCTTCAGTTAACTTTTGCATCTCCTTTTCCATCTTTCCAATTTTTCTTTTTAAGGAGTTTTCTCCAGTTAGTTTTTGTACTTCCTTTTCCATTTGTCCATTTTCCCAGTTAGGTTTTGTACTTCCTTTTCCATTTATCCAATTTTCCTTTTAAATTCTTCCGTGATTTCTTTTTTCATATTTTTAAAATCATTGGGCAGTTTTTCTTCTGTTTTTCTAATTTGACTTTTAAAGTCCTTCTTGAGCTCTTACAAAATGCTCTTTGTACTTGAGACCAGTTTATGTTTCCTTCTGAAGTTTCAGATGGGAGTACAGTCTCAATGCTAATGTCTTTGGTTTTCCTGTTTTGGTCCTTGTCACCATAGAAAGACTCTGTGGTCTTATCTTTTCTGGTTTGCTTCTTGCTCATGTGATCACCCTTTTCCTGGCCTTTAATGTGGATCACTGCTTCTGGTGCACAAGGGGTCCTTCCCAGAGTTCTTGAGCTTAGAACTTGAGGCTTTGTGTGTTGTGGCCTCTGGTTCTTTCATCTATAGGCTAAAATGCTTCAGCTTACATGTTGCTGAGTTGGCTGGTGTGCCAAAGCAGAGGTCAAGTGAAGTCTTTCTGAGTTTCCCCAGAGTTACCCTGGAGCTTACTGCATTATGTGTGGGGGAGGGCTGCTGTGACTGCTGGAGGTCTCTTGTTCTGAACTAGAGCATAGGCAGTCTCAGCTATGGTGAACCCCACCTGTGCTGTTGTCTTCTGAATTCTTCTGATGTGTGGAGGCCCATCTGGGGTCCTCGTTTTGGCAATTGCTGGCTTCACCTTTGGGGGTAGAACTCCTCCCAGTTTTCTGAGGTGTTGCTGTCTGGGACAGCTCAAATCCTGGACTGGTCCCCCTTACTTACAGTAAGAGGGACCCTTCTTTGCAATTTTCCTAGGCTCAGGGGCTATGAGACTGTTTACCCCTTCAGCTGATCTCACTGTTCCAGGATTTTTCCTGCGGAAATATTCTCTGGATTTTTCAAGATCAACAAGGGGGAGGGGGAGAACATTTACAGATTCCCTCCACCATTTTGACTCCCAAAAGTTCAAGAAGGTGACTTACAGACATTTAATCTGTGGATTGATAGTCCTAGGAGCCGTTGTTGCTGTTACTTTGGGTACTGCGCTTCTCTGTCACTCAGTTCCACTGGACTCCCAATCTGGGCTGATATGTTTGAGATTCCACATTGCTATTACTCCTTCAGACCTCCTGCAGATTCTTGCTTGACTTTGCTATGGCAGAGTCTGCACTGGTACAGCCTGTGTGCTGAGCGCTCCTCTGGCCTCATGCAACAGATCCTTCTTGTTGATCTTCTGGGCTGTCCTGGAATAGAAATCTGCTACACTTTGTCTCCTGCCACTCTAAAATTTGTTCAGATTATCTTTTTAGTGCTATCTGAAGGAATTTGTCTTAGATCTTAGGTGAGTAGTTACAGTCACTCCACCATCTTCTGATTTTTTTTCTATATAGGAATTAATTTCAT
>JAQQSK010011292.1:0-12332 GCA_028658325.1 Potorous gilbertii | reverse complement strand
TAATCCAGAAAATTTCAGTCAGCTTTTATATGAGCAGTGGACTCCCCACCTTGTAAATCTCAACCGGAATAGAATCAGTACAGGATTGGAGCCTAATGACATACATTCAAAACCTCTTCAGTTGGAAATTTGTTTAAAGAAGGATTGACATCAACTTGAGGTAAATGGTCATTGACTTCAGTATTGATGGATGATGGTCAGTTGAGAACATTATAGAAGTGTTCAGTCCATCTCTCCAGGATAATGTTCTTATCACTAAGAAATGTGGCTCCATCAGCACTGTGTAGTTGAGATGCGTCATATGTCTTTGGCTCATAAATAGCCTTCAGGGCATCATAAAAGGCTATGGATTGTTACTATCATTGTAGAACTGAATTTCATCTGCCTTCTGACTGAGCCAAGAATCCTACATCTCTCTAAGCTTTGCTTGTACTTTACTTTTGATGGAGTTAAATGCTACCTTCTTAGAGATGGAAGAACTATTCTGATGGTAAACCCTATGGTGTTTTGATTTTTCATTTAGCAGCTTTTGAATTTCCCCATCATTTTTGTCAAATCAGTCTTGATGTTTGGGATTTTTCTGACCCAGATGAGAAAATGCAGTGCTGTACACCAAATCTCTGAAAGTTGTCCACTCTGCCCATTTCTGCCCACTGTTGCCAAGTATGTGTGGCTCAACTTTACCTTCAAGTTAACAGCTAACTCTTCCCACTCAGAGAAGTGCTCTAATTTGTTGACATTAAGTCTCCTGGTATTCATCTTGTTTTGGGGTCACCAGTTTTGTTGAATGTGGGTATTTAGCTTGGAGAGGCTGTCTATGATCAGTCGAGCACCTTGTGCCACACATTGCCTTTGTCACTCTCACATTCTTTCTGTCTCTTCTCCTTACAATGACACAGTCTATTAAGTGCCAATGTTTGCTGTGAGGGTATATATCCAGGAAGTTTTTTTGCATTTAGGTAAATGGAAGACAGTGTTGGTTATGAGAAAGTCATGAGATGCACAGGTCTTCAGTAGTAAGTGACTGTTCCTGTTGCTGGTTCCAACTCCATTCTTTCCAGTTCCTGCCATATCTGGTGGTCTGTGCCTTCTCTGCATTAAAGTCATCTAAAATTATAAGCTTGTTTTTTTCCTCACATTGATGATGAGGGTCCTCAAATCTTCATAAAATTTTTCTTTAACTTCATCAAGGTTCATCATGGTGGGAACATAGGCTTGATGGTGGTGGCATTGTGTGTTTCTGCAAGTGGCCTTTTGTTTCACTTCTTTTGGTAGGCATATAAACATATTGACTAGATTAGTTTTGATATTGCAACTTTACAGTGCCCCCTTTCTTTCTGGTCATTCCAAAAAAATGTATATCCAGCTCTGATTTCAGTAAACTGGCCTTCATTTGTCAGCCTTATTTCACTCAAGGCTGCTGTTTGGTTGTGATACCCACCGAGTTATTTCACAAGAGCTGTTTGTCTTTCAGATCTGCTGGGTTTTGTGTTATCTGTAGATGTGCACTCATTCCATGTACAGTGATGAGTAGAATCATCTTTGTAGAAGTTTTTGTACATTTTTTTGTGTGTGTTTTGACCACAGAGTGGGATCTCTACCTGCTGCAATAAACAGGACAGGGTTGGATGAGCAGACAATTTTTAGGTCACCTGTTCTAGCTCCTTCCTCGCATTAGGAGGTGAAGAGTGTGATCCTTAAAAGGCACCAGGTACCCAGGTCTACTGAATTCCATTGCTCTTCCAGTGAGAAGACCACCCTCTGGCCAGGGTCACTTGTGTGTAGGGTTGTGACTATAGCTCCCAGTGTATCCCTTCCTGCTACTTTATCATTTGCCTGCCACCACGGGACTTTAAGATAGGTAAAAATGGTAAAATGGTATAGGTGGTGTCTTTTGATTCATGTATAAATTAATTTAAGTGAGGTGGAGTTGCACAAAGTTGTTGGCCTCACTCTGTCTTCCAGAGTCATCACAGACCAGTGGCAGGACAGAATCAAGACGACTGATGGATGGTTTGAGATGCAGTGGATTACTTTGGCGTCTTTGACATCTAACCAAACTCAAAGCCTGCCACAGTGCCTGCTTCAGCTGCCTTCATGGCCATTGGAACAAATTGTTCTCATTCCTCCATTCCACCAGAAGTCTTAGCATATTTGAGGAAGATACCCCTTGACTTGTCAATGGGTTTGAGACCCTTAGGTTGCCCTCAACCTGGTTTAGCCTGTCTGCCAAAATAGTTTATTGGCGTGTGGCCACTGCACATGCTACAGCTTCTTGGAGCCACAGTGAGAGTTAGGTGGATCAGTTAGATACCAAAGGTAGAAAGAAGTCTTGAAAAGGGCTTGGCAGCCCTCATCCCAGAATTATTAGTCTTCCATGAACACATTCAGCACTCACAAAGAAAAAATTTGTCAAGAAAGAAAGAGTCTTAGAACCAAAGAACCATAGTCAGGATCACACAAAATTTAGCAGCTACACTATAAGGGAATAAAGAGTATGGAATATGACATTACAAAATGCAAAAAATGTAGATCTACAACCAAGAAGAATTTACCCAGAAAAACTGAGTATATTCCTATAGGGGGATAATGGCCCTGCAGGGAAATATAAGAATTTAAAACATTCTTAATGGAAAGACTAGAACTGAATAAAAACTTTGAAATATAAACATGGGAATCAAGAGAAACATTAAAAGTTAAATATATTTAAACAATAAAAAAGGTAAACTTTTTAATGCTGTAATGGAGGGGATAGTAAAAGAGTCCCTTTAGAACCATTATGTCATCATCAGGAGTCATAGAGTGAGTCAAATAAGACGGGTTGATAGTGTTATGTTTTGACGATCTTCAAAAAATAAAAGATAGGAATGCGGACACACTGAGGTAAAAAAAAGAGGAAGGATGGATCTTGGGGAGGGAGGGAGAAAAAATTTAAAATTTATGGAAGTGATCATTGAAAACTGAAAAGAAATTTTAAAAAGATAAGAAGGATGGTGGAACTTGTCACTTTGTCTCATAGTGTAAGTAGAATTTTAACACATGGAAATCATAGAAATCTGCTTCACTTGAACCTCACTTGCTGTTAATTGTTAGGCCAAAATTAGCCAAGTAGCAGAGAATTGATCCATACTTTGTTGCATCTCAGCTTCAGAGGCTGCATTGAGTGCACAATCATCTGCAAGCAAAAAATCATGCACCAGTATTCCTTTCACTTTAGTCTTGGCTTACTGTAGCCTTTTCAAGTGGAATAATTTACCATCAGTGTGGTAGCTGACCTTGATGCCATCTTCATCCTTATTGAAGGCATTTCATGGCTGAAAATATCATTCTAAAAAAGCATGAAAGCAAGCACAAAGCCTTGTTTCACTCGATTGGTGACTGGGAGAGCAGAGCATTGTCCATTATGCAGAGCCCAGACAAGTAAGCCATCATGAAATTGACGTACAATACTTCTCTGGGCAACCAAATTTTGCCATGATTTCCCACAAGCCTTCATAACTTAAAGTAACAAAAACCTTGGTCAGATTGACAAACATATACAGACCTCTGCTCTGATCTGCTCCTGGCAATTTTCCTGGAGTTGTTGAACAGCAAATACCATATCAACCATTCCTTGACCCTTGTTGAAGCCACATCGGCTGGAAGGTAGATGACCCTCTTCCAGATGTAGGATCAAGACTGTTAAGGAGGACTCTCTGGCAAGGATCTTGCTTGCAGTAACTAAGAGAGAAACACGCTGTGATTGTCTCAGGACAATTCCTTTACCTTTATAGAAATGGACAATGAAGGGGGTGTCCTGGGGATAACTATTAGATCAATAGAGTATATTAAATAATATAAGTAAATTATAATAATAAATAAAACTAGAAGCTGAGGTGTTTTTTTTTAAAACCTACATCATTGTTAAACTGTTAACTAATTTGACCAAAAGAGAGAGGAGAAGCAAATTACCAATATTAAAAATTAAAAAGGTAAATTCATAGCAAATGAAGAAATAAAGAATATTATTAAATACTGTTTTACCCAGTTGTATATCAATGAATGTCAATGCAACTGACAATATAAATGAAAGGAATGAATATTTACAAAAATATAAAATAACTATACTAATAGAACAAGAAATAAAGACTTTGAACAATCTAATCTCATTAAAAGAAATTGAACAAGCCACAGATGAACTCCCAAAATTTAAAAGACAAAACAAAACAAAGCAACTAATGGATAGATTCCCAAGGAAAGTCTATCAAACATTTTAGGAACAGTGAATTTCAATATTGCACAAATTCTTTTTAAAAATAACAAGAAAGAAAAGGAGGAGCAGAAGTAGCAGTCATTTTATAATAAAAATAATAGCTCACATTTAACTTATGTGCCAGGCACTGTATGAAGTTCTTTACCACTATCATTTTATTTGATCTTTGCAACAACCCTGGGAGGTGGGTGTTATGTTTTATTTAGTCATTTCAGTTGTTTCTGACTCTTGGTGAGCTCATTTGGGGTATTCTTGGCAAAGGGACTGGGGTGGTTTGCCATTTCCTTCTCCAGCTTATTTTACAGATGAGGAAAAGGCAAATAAGTGTCTGAGGCTGGATTTAAACTCAGATCTTCTAATTCCAGTCCCTAGCTTTCTATTCACTGCACTACCTAACTGCCCTGCTATCATTACCCCCATTTTACAGATGAAAGAAATTGAGCCAAAAGAGGTTAAGTGATTTGCCCAAGAACACACAGCTAATAGATGTCTGGGTGCCAAATTCGTATTCAAGTCCTCTTGACTCCAAGTGTATTGGAGTTTCATTTCCTCAACTGCTGAGAAGAAATCATCCTAATTTTCTTCTGTGATACAAAGTTAGTCTCTATACCTGAATTAGGGAAAGCGAAAAAAGAGAAAAGAAAACTATGGACCAGTATCTCTAATGAACCTTGATGCAAATTTAAAAAAATATGTTTTTAGTTATAAGCAGGCATTTGACTTTATAAAGCAAAATGTAGTCTGAGAGGCTATCCTTCCATAGGAACTCTCTTGTGCATATTTTATGATCATACAATATTTCTTTGATAATGTAGCCATAAAAATAATTACTTATATAGACTCTCTGAATATTAAGAAATGCATCATAAAACAGAAGACAAAAAAAAACATAAAAAGAAGACATGCTAATCAAAGATATTCAGAAAGTATAGGCACAGAGGGACCTTTTTAACATCATAAAACATATCTAAAACAAAAACCAAACATCATATGTAATTGGGTTACAGAAGAACCTTTTCCAGCAATCCTGGGAACAAAGCAAGGATGCTTACTCTCCCTGATATTGTCTGATATAGCACTGAAAATGCTAGCATTAATAATAAGATAAGAAAGAAAGGAATAACGATATGTAAAGAGGTGATAAAATGATCCCTGTTTGCCAGCAATATGATGGTTTACTTGGAAAATCCTAGGTAATCAGCAAATATACTGACATAGTTTTAGCCTAAAAAATAAATCCTCAGAATCACTAGCATTTCTATAAATTAAGACGAGTACACAAGAAGCAATGAAAGAAAAAAGAATCTCATTCCAAATAACTACATAATGCATAAAATATTTGGATATCTACTTCTCAAAGCCTAGAAAAGACATATACATTTAATTACAAAGTTTTCCTTAAAAAAAAAGAACAACTTAAATAATTGAAAAATAAATGTATTTAATAGGAATGTACATGTAGAACCTATATAAAATTGTATGTTATCTCAGAGGGAGTGGGGAAAGAGAGGGAGGGAGGGGAAAACATCTAAGATATGTAGAAGTGATTGTAGAGCACTCAAAACAAAATAAGTTAATTAAAAAAGATATTTATAAGCATTTAGCACACAAATACCTGGTACATAGGAGGTGTTTAATAAATGCTTATTTGTTTCTTTAAAAAAAATAATGGAGAAATATTTACTGCTCATGGCTAGGTCATGCCAATGTAATAATGACAGTATATCAAAATTGATTTACATTTTCAATGCCATAACAATCAAGTTGACAGTGGATTACCAAATTCTGTAACTTGTTAAATAGTAACAATTCATTTGGAAAAACAAAAGATCTGAGCTATCAAGAGAAATAATGAAAAGTAAGTATGAAGGGGGAATGGCACATCCATATCTTAAACTGCATTATAAAGCAGAAGTCATCAAATCATCTAGTTTTGGTTACAGAATAGAGAGATAGATTAATGGAACAGGCTAGACAAGAGAGTCAGAAATAATAGTACTAAATAATCCAGTTTTTGATAAAGTGGAAAATATAAATTTACCAGGAAAAAAAATCTCCCTAGTTGTTAAAAAACTGCTGGAAATACTGAAAAGCAGTCTGGTAAAAATTAGGTTGAGACCCACACTTTATACCATATTCTACAATACATTCTAAATAGATATATCACCTTAAAATTAAAGAGCACACTATAAAAAATTAGAAGAGAAACATCATATATCTCTCACAGCTATGGGTAGGAGATGTATTCTTATCTGAAGAAGGGATAGAAGCAATTACAAATAATAAAATAGATACTTTTGATTACTTGAAAGTGAAAAGCTTCTGCACAGGCAACATTAAGGCATCTAGAATAAGAAAAGAAGTGGTTGAATAGGAAATAAATCTTTTTATCAGATTATTCTGATAAGATTTTGGTATCTAGGATATGGAAACTGTGTGTGTGTATATATATGTATGTATGTATGATTAATAGCCATTCCCCAAAAGATAACTAGTCAAAGAATGTGAACAAAGTTCTCAATAGGATTGCAAAGTATTCACAACCACATGGAGCAGTGCTGCAAATCATTAGTAATAAGAGAAATACAAATTAAAACAGTCCTGAGGTTTCATGTCACATGACTTGCAAATAAGAAAAAAATGACAAAAAAAATGGCAAGTCAGTGTTGGAGGGGTTGTAGAAGCATAGGCACAATTATTGTTGGTGAAGTTGTGAAATGTTACAACCATTTTGCAAAGCAATTAGGAATTATGCAATTATGGTGACTAACCCTTTGAACCAGAGATTCCATTGCTAGGCTTTTTCTGCAAAAGAAGTCATTGATAAAAAGAAAGTCATACACCAAAATATTTATAGTATTTATAAATATTAACATAATAATAATAAATATAAGTAATAATAAATTGTTTGTGTTCATCCTTCATTGCCGAAGAAGACCTTGCCATCAGAGAAATAATGACATGACTTGCATTTGACTTTGTTTTGAGTGAGGGAGGGCTGTGCAGGTCACCAGCCTCACTTCTCCTCCAAAGCCATCTGAATCCAGTGACCAGATATTCATCAGGATGACTGGAGATGACCCAGGATGAGGCAATTGGGGTTAAGTGACTTGCCCCAGGTCACACAGCTAGTGGGTGTCAAATGTCTGAGGTGACAAATAAAATCTCAGGTCCTCCTGACTCCTGCACTGGTACTCTATCCACTGCACCACCTAGCTGCCACAAATAATAAATTATAATATTCGTAAATATTAATATTTCTATTAATAGAGAATTAGAAACAAAGTAGATGCTTATCAATTAAGGAATGGCTAAACAAATTGGGGTACCTAAACATAATGAAATGTTACTGTACTATAAGAAATGTTATGTATGATGAATACAGAGAAGAATGAAAAGTTCTATGTGAATTTATATAAAGTGAAATAGTCAAGAAAATAACATACCTAGTAACTAAACAATGTAAATGGAAAGAACTACACATCAAAAATCAAAAGTAAATGTAGCAAAATTATAAAGATCAAACTGGTCTCATAAAAGAGATGAGAAGATACCCCTAAACTACCCCTGTTTGGAGATAGGAGGTCCAGAGTTATTATACATTGCACATATTTTTATACGTTTTCAGTGTATCAATGAGTTGTACTGACGTTTTTCTTCTCTGAAAAGAAATACTATTTATCTGGA
Organism: Potorous gilbertii; assembly: GCA_028658325.1. Taxonomy (NCBI): domain Eukaryota; kingdom Metazoa; phylum Chordata; class Mammalia; order Diprotodontia; family Potoroidae; genus Potorous; species Potorous gilbertii. The sequence goes on along the minus strand of JAQQSK010011292.1, from coordinate 4,393 downwards.
TGGCTTTCTGAGAAGGATACTTGGGACAACAATAGGATTTAAGAAACAGAAAATATAAATAAAAACTTAAAGAAAAAAGTTTATCTACTGAGACACAAAAATTATATGAATTAAATTATGAAACATACTTTACAGAGATGAGAAGAAACTGAAATAGAGAAATGTATTGTTTCTGTTTGGGTCAAGGCAATATAGTAAAACATTATTACAGTACTTAAGTTATTTTCCCAAATGAGTGACATTCTAATAAAACTATCAAAAAATTACTTTTATAAAGCTAGGAGAAAACAATTCATGTAGAGGAACATTATGTCAAGAATCTCATGGGAAAGAATGAAAAAAGGAAAAATACTTAGAAATACTTGTTCTTGCATTATTTTAAAGCATCAGTCATTGAAACTGTTTGGTGCTGTTTAAAAAAAAAATTGAAAAGTTGATCAGTAGAACAGATTAGGTATCTGAGATCCAGAGGCAAATACGCTTAGTTCAGTTAACCCAAAGATCCCATCTGCTGAGGTAATTATTTGATAAATTATTTGATAAAAACTACTGGTAATACTGAAAGACAGTTTGGTAGAAAATAGGTTAAACCAACATCTCATACCATGTACAATAATAAAGTCCAAATGGATCCATGACCTAGATAGAAAAGATCACATCAAAAACAAATTAGACCAGCAAGAAAGAAAATGCCTTTCACTGCTATTTAGAGGGGAAAAGTTCTTGACTAAACCAAGGATAGAGAAGATCACAGGGGATAGAATGGAAAATATTGATGGTATAAAATTTAAAAATTTCTGCACTCAAGCGATGCAGTGAAAATTAGAAGGGCAACTAGGGAAAATATTTGCAACAAGTTTCTCTGATAGTATTCAAGTTTTTTGAAATATGTAGGATATATAGGCAACTGATTAAATATATAAGAATAAAAATTATTCTCCTACTGAGGATTCAAGTGCAAAGAATGAAATATTCCCTGCTTGTGTTGAGCTTAAATTCTAATGGGGGAGAAAACAAGTACACAAGTTAATAAATGCACTTACATGTACATGCACACACAGTAGTTATATGTAATGAAAGTTGTTTGGGAAGGAGGCCACTAACAATTGTGGGAATCAGGAAGAACTACATGCAGAAGATGATATTTGAGCTACATCTTACAGGAAGAGAAGAATTCTTAAGCAGAGGTAAGGATGGAGTGTCTTTCAGACATGAGGGATGGTCAGTGTAAAAGCATGGATATGGAAGGTGGAGTGTTACATTTAAAGAAATGGAGAAGGACAATTTGGCTTTACACTGAATCTGAGGGGAGGAGAGGGAAGAGTAATATCCAATGAAGCCAGAAAGATAGGTTAGGGCCAGGTTGTATTGGTTTTAAAAGCCAAGTAGAGGAGTTTATATTTTATCCTAGAGGCAGTAGGAAGCCATTGGAGTCACATGGTCAGCAAAAAGTACTTTGATAACAGGAATGGTGAAGTACTTGAAGTAACAAGAGGTAAAAAAGGAATGCATTCCAGGTATGGGGTCATAGAATGTTGTTTGGAATAGATCATTTTGGCTGAACTATAGAGTATGTGGAGTGTAAAATGCAGTAAGCCTAGTAGGTTGGAGCCCAAAAGACTGAATCGTGAAGGCCTCTAAAAGCCACAGCATTTACCTTTTAAATACTTCATTGTCATCTAATAAGATTGGAGTACAGCAAATCTATCACCTCTCAATTTTCAGACACTGTTAACTATTTTTACCTGCCTTTCCTAGGCCAAAGATCTTTTTCCTTGATATAGAAAATAGGAGCAAAATTACAATTTAGTTTTATGTTTGTTGTCCATTATCCCATGGGGTCCACTTGCTTCCTTTATTCTCTTTCCCCCGCTATGCTTTAAAAAAATTTTCTATTCTCCTTTGCTTTCCTTATGAACCTTGGTTCTTTCTGACTTATAATATTATTAATACAGTTCTTAGGGAATTGTGCCATGCTTTTATATTCATTTATTCTCTGTTAGCAGATCTTGCTTCCACCTTCTTTATATATCTTTAAAAAGTTAAGTTGGTGAGTCTGAAAGCACCTCTTTATCTTTATATCTTTAGACATCATTTTTTCATCCTATTTGAAATCCTTTCTCTTTTTCTCTTCTAAAGAAGAAATTAGTTTCCTCATCAAGAAAATAAGTTGATTATTCTACGAATGAATTTTTTTGCACGAGTTTTTTTAAATTAAATGTTTCTATCTTTTGGCAGAAAAAAGTGAATCCTGATCTCCCAGTTGAGATTAAGCCCAGTAATCGAGCTCGGAAACACCATGAAGAGAAAATAAAGAAACAGAAACAGAAAGATATGTTGAAACGATGGAAAGAGGAGCAACAGCGTCATCTTATAGAGATGAGGTAGAAATGAGATGAAATTTTAGAAATATGGACTTTCCAGAGATGTTTTTTTTTGAAACTTACACACTCAGGTTATAATTAAGTGGCCAATTTAACTGTTTCCTCTGAGAGAAGAATGTTGATCACTCCCAGTATCTTTATTTAGAGATCAGTCATAAAAAAATTTCTTTATATTTGCATTGCTTATTTGACGGATATTTTGAATAGTTGAAAATTTTATAAATTTTAAATAATTTTATGTAGTTGTCATAGTAAAATCAATGCTGATTTGATTATTAGAGAATTTCATTTAAGTTCTAGCATTATCAATCTCATTTCTTTCAAAAGATCTAGAGCTAGAAGGAAATTCAGAACTCATCTAGTCCAACTTCTTCATTTTACAGATGAAGAAATAGGCTCAGAGAAATGATGATTTGCTGAAGGTCACACAGGTAGTAAGTAACAGAGCTAAGATTTGAGCTTGGGCCCTGTGACCCCCAGGTTCAGCCTTCTTTTCACTTACATGGTTTCTCTCTACTTTTGTGAGTTCCTGATGCACTTTTGATCCATCAAATGATAATAATCATGGATAATATGGAATAGTAGAAAGAAAACTGGGATAGTTTCAGGAGACATGGAATTTAGTTGGGTCTCTGCTACTTACTAGCTTTTTGACCATTGGCACATCACTAAATTCTATGATTTCCTCATCGGTAAAAGGAGAGATTTTGATTAGATGGAACTTTAAGTTGTCTTCCAGCTCCACAATCTACTATCTGTGCTCCAATTATGACAGTAGTTGCTACTTATTTACATATCACTGATGGTTACAAAATGCTTTACATACGTTAATTATCTCAAATGACTTGCAGAGAAACCTTGTGAACTATGTAGTATGATTATCTCCATTTTGTAGATGAGGAAACTAAGGATCAAAAAGGTAGTGGTTTGCCCAAGTTTCCAAAATTGTAAATAGCGGAGTTGGAGTCAAAACCAAGTCTCCTGTTTTCTAAACCAGTGCCTTTTCTTCACCGTAGAATACACTTAGTCTTTGATTCAACATCATTTTATTAGTTGCCTGTTAATAGGCACGATGGTACAAACTAAGAAGATGGACAAGTCTAATTAAAATACAATCTCTGTCCAGACAGAAAGCAAATTACTTCTTTGGGATCAAACCTGGCTATTTTGCAGCATTTGGTTCCAATTTTTTTGTTGTCCTTTCTATTTACATTGTTGTAATACATTCACACAGTAATAATTGACATTGTTGTAGTTGTATGTGTTGTTTTTCTGGTTCTGCTTGCTTCATTTTGTATTGGTTCATGTAAATAAATCTTCCCATTCTTTCCTATTTTCTTTTTATTTATTTTTATTCATTGTTTCTTATGATGCAGTGATATTCTCCACCTTCAGATACACAGTTGTTTAACCATTCCCAATCAATGGGCATCTACTTTAAAAAATCTAAGTATTTATTAAACCCATGTTATGTGTCCAAACAGAGCTTGCAATATTGCAAGAGAACATGGAGGGAAATGCTATAAAACAAACAAAAATAGGTTACAACTATACAGTAAGTGTAATGTAGAATGGAATATGATAAAAACACACGTGACGTTCAGACTACTATGGAAGATTCCAAGTTGTTGGTGCGTTTGTTCTTGATTCTCGAAGAGGACCATGACGTTAAGAAGATGATGTGACTTGCAGTTGACTTTGATTCAAGGAAGAGAAGAGAATCATAGTAACAAAAATAATAACATTTCTTTAGCACTTTAAGGTTTGCAAAACTTTCCTTAAAATTCTATGAGGGAAGTGGTATGACTGGGACTGAAGGGATCAGACAAAGCTTTTATGTAGGAGGCGATTTTGAAGCTTAGTCCTGAAGTATGGGCAGGATCTCATTAAGAGAAATTTGGTAGTAATGAATTGTACCAGTATAGCCACCATGCTTAAATCCAGAAACAGAGATGCAGATGCCTTGGATTTGTTTCCTTGTTCTCAGGGTAGCATTAAATCTGCTTCTG
>JAQQSK010011291.1:0-12332 GCA_028658325.1 Potorous gilbertii | reverse complement strand
AACATGTAGATATACTATATATATAATCATACATTACATATTTATAACGAATAATAATCTATTGTACCACCTACTTGCCACATGACTTATCCGAGGTGATGTAGTCAGGAGACAGAACCAGGACTAGAATGGAGATTACCTTTCTTTGACCCATCTTTAAAAAAAAGCAAAAAACTTTAAAAAAGTATGGGAGACAATTAGCAACTTGGCCAATTTCATATTACTAAATTAAAGGAAAACCAAGGCCAGAGTCTGGATTTAGTGTCCTAACATTCCACTTTGGTTTAGCAGACAAATATGAAGTTGAGAGAAGTCATCCTGTTCCTGTGACCCTCAAGGCTGCCAAGCCAGTTAGCATGGGAGGAGAAGCTAGAGTCTGTATCTATAGATTCTTTATGAAGAGGGTCTTTTCCATGTTGATCTCAGTAAGAATTCCCTCTCCAGTGTTCCAAGCCACACTCCAGAAGCAAACTAGAAATAAAGTTGTTTCCCACCAGTTGGGGTATGACTAAGAGGAAAACAAGCTGCTATTTTAATGTGACAAATCTTTAAAACTGTCCAGTAACTAAGGACACGGATGGAGAAGATTCAGAGAAACATGGAAAGGTGTGTATGAACTGATATGGATTCAAAATAACCCTGTTTACATTAACTGTAGCAGCACAAATTAAAAACATTTCTAAAAGGAAGCCTCAGTCTAAGTAATTGGAAAGCTAATAATGTTCTTAAAAAATAGATAATGAGATGCACCTCCCTCCTCCTGACAGTTCCCTGGTAGGACAGGATGCAGATTGTTGCACACACTGTCAGATTAGCTCACTACTGGATTGGGTGGCTTGCCTTGATTGCTTCTGTTATTTTAAGGAAGGTCTTAATCTGGGAAATGTTGGGAAAAGGGAAAGGAGAAATTTCTAGAAATAACTGATGTAAAAGCAAAACTAAATAAATACTTCTTTTAAAAATAATTATTGCCTTCATCTTTTATAGGCTGGTAGAATTATCCTACGTTGGCCCCATCAGTTATCACTGGGGAGTCTTGTCCAAGTGTTTGGCTTACAGCAAAGCGGCATCAGACCCCTTCGTGTACTCTTTACTAAGGCATCAGTACAAGAAGTGCTGGCGGGACATACTGAACAGGATTCTCAAAAGAGGTTCCATCAATTCCTCAGGCCTCACAGCGGACTCTCACAGTCAGAACATTTTGCAAATCACAGATTGAAGGAAGATGCCCCAGTCATCAGAGTAGAAAGTGGAAGCATGGATGGGGGCCAGAAGGGAAGACCTCCTAGATACTGAACAAAAACCCATCATCAGCTCACCACCATGCGAAGTACCATATCCATCAACCTGTGGCTTGTCTGCTTTCCTGAGTGGACTGTTGTCTCAGTGCTGCTTGTGAAAGCCATGGCGAAGCATGACGCTGGGAAGGCTTTCCGTCCTTCTTCCTGAGGGTATGATTTAGCTTCGAGACCTCCTGGAAGCAGCAGAGCAGTTGGAACAAAGTGTAAAGTCCCCCTAGTTGTCCACAGAATACAGGCCCTGAAAGATGGTGGTCATGTATCTTCCTGACTGGACTTTATCTCCTCAGTTCCTTCACTAGCTGGTGGGGATTGCACTCAGTGTTGTACTCTTAAAATAATAATTCTAGTTGATTCTCAATAGGATAGATCAGACATGCAGAAATGGAGATGATAGGAATAAGAGTTTGATTCAGAATGCATCATGGATATAGGTCTACAGTCATCCCTATTTATTTGTAGCTGCTACGGTCAGCATAAATAATGCTTGATACTTACGTTCCATCTACACTCATACATACTGGCTTGGGAAAAATTTTGAATTGTGTCTTATGATTAGTTGTGAACCTTATTTTTCAAATAATCAGCTGCCAGACTAAGTTTGGTTTCATCCCCAGCTCCCTCATTCCATATGTGTAAACAACCATTTTGGGCTGGTTTGGGTACACAGCACCTTAGCATAACAGTATCTCTAGTTGATAGATGACACCTTAATTTAGTCCCATTTCAATGGGCTGATCCTAAAACTGTGTTCTTCTGACTTTCTTGCAGTAGCCAATTTGACTCTAATTTAAGTTGAGTAAAACTGGGGGACCTTACTAATATTCCCTCCACTTAGAGTGATCCAGAGTTTTCAGGAAACATGTCAACCTCCTCCTAACCAGTTTCACTTCTCACTTGGTACTTTAAAAGTGGCTGATGGGAGAGAACTGGTATCCTTTTTTTAAAAAAAAAAAATCTTAACTCTAAACAATTGTCTCCAGTTTTGAAATGTGAATTATAATAAAATCTATTGAACTGCTTGCAGCTCCTTTTGCTAAAGGCTCCCTGGACCATAATTGAAATTTGCTCCAGGGAAGCAAATCTTTCACCCTGTCCCCAGTCTTTCAGTCTCAAGTGGTTCTTGTCTTCACAAGAAAAGCGGAAATCAATTAATGAATTTGATTAGTGTAAGCCAAATTCATCAAAACGTTTTCCATCACACTTAAGGAAGATATATAGAATAATTGTCATCTCCAGTCTTTTATACTTGGGCTTTGTAGATGGCATCATAATATTAGATCCCAGGTAGGATTGAATTCACTTATATTTCTTGAGCCATGGAATAAGATGTGAGACCTGTAATGCCACCCCTCCTGAGAAGAAATAACATCCATAATTGAATGGATTTCTTGCGAATTCCCTCCACTTAGATGTGAATGAATTGTAGATGTGTCTGTGTGATACAGCTAAAAACAACAAAAAAGTTGACCCCAAAACCTGAATTTTGAAATTTTAAAAAAAACCCTCACATTAAATAGAACTTCATGGTTCCCTATGCATTTTCCTCATAATAACTCTAAGTATTTGTATTCCCATTTTAAAAAATTACAAAATTTGAGTCTCACAGAAATTAAGTGACTTGCTCATGATCAGATAGATTAGTTCCTAGAGTAAATATTAGAACTGGGATTAAAATCCAGATCTCTGGATTCCCAGTCTGAGACTCTATTACAGTGTGTTGGACGAGGTACTCATATAAACTTAGGCTTTAAAGCCTAAAGAGAATTGGAAAGGGTGGTTAAATAGAGGAGAGCATAGGCACACCTATGTGTATTGCTTGTATTTTGTACACATATATGTACCAACATATATGGATATAAATGTTTGCGTGTAATATGTAGGTGTATACATATACAGAGAGAGAAGCTGTATGACAGAAGCTTAGAGAGAGGAAGGTGCAAGCATCTTCTGTGACCCACGTTGGTTCTGTGATCATGCTCAAGCCACTTAAATTCTCAATGTCCCTGGCAGTGCTCTAAGAGGAGTAGCTGCTGATCTGCATTGGTAGGAGTTTCACCATTGGGACTTCCCTATACCACAAAAGTCCTGTCCAAAGTAGATATATATAAATACATACATACATACATATATATATATATATTTCTCCAAACACACATATATATGCCCACACACATAAATGTAGTGTATAAACTTTGACCCCAACCTCAGTATTCCCAGTTGAATTATCTACCTCGTTTCACCAAAATTAATTTAATTTAATACCATACATATGACAAGCTGAAACAACCTACCCAGTATTACTGTCCAAAGCTTTGCTAACTGAATTGTACAGCCCTTAAACTGATTAGATGCTGAGAGATGGTAAATTGATATGATCAGATTTTAAATAAGGAAAAACAAGCAAATTTGGAAACCTGTGTTTTATCTTCTGTTGCCAATCTTATTGGATGAGGTTTTATTCAAACCCATGTGATTTGTTAGTTATGCTGCAATTTCAATAGTTTATAAGATTTTCCTTGATTTCCAATGAAATCTGGGTACATTAAAATTCAATTCATTACCTGGGCCCACACTGGGTAAGTTAGTGGTGCATTTTACTCCTATTTTTAAAATGCCCAGCTGACTTCCCAAAGATTTCTCTCTGAGAATCTTAACTCTCTTTTATAATCAGAAATGGAGTGAAACAAAAAAACACCATCATTTAAGTCATCTCATACCGATTGTTCATCCTCTCCAGTTTCATTGGAGCTAGGCATTACCCTAAGCAATAAAGTTCTCTCCTTGTTTTCTTAACAATTTGTTTTTCTTTAATGGTACCCTTCCTTCAGAAGGAAGATGGGAAGGACATAGCTAATTCAATTTCCTCTATCAACTCCTTTAAAAAGTTGTGCATAGGTTTTTGCATGTTTCTTTGACATATATTATACAAGTGAATGAATTGAACCTTTTCTCTTATTGAAAGCAACTCACATATGGGATAAAATCATCACTTGTGATTGTGATGATGACATTTATATTAGGTATTATTTGACATCCCTTGGATAAATTCAAGTGAGTATAGTGGGAAAGGATAGTTTTTATGTTCTCTCAGACCCTACCCCTAACTTTTAAGTGGTGCCAAATATTATCTCAAAAATAGAAGCAGTATGCCTTAGGTAGCATTTAAAAAAATAGATATTGGCACAATTTCCTTTCTCTCCAGAATTCTTGAATGTTGCATATTCTAACCCTTGTCTAAAAATCTATTATGGTAATTGTCTTTTGGTGGGTTGAAATAGAATCCTCCATTAAAATACTAAAAATGCACTTTTAGAGAGACCATTCATTTTAATGATAGAATGTGTTCCTCTTAAAAGATCAAAAAGGATTTGCCAAGAAATGAAGCCTCTTACCATGGATTTCCCAAGTCATGATAGTTCAATGTTCAGTAAAAGGATGGTAGGTAAATTGGTTGTAAGAGATACAGAGATGGGATTACCTTGTGTAATCCTTGTGTAATAAAATGAAATGAAATAAAATGAAAAATAAAATGAAAAAAGACTTTTAACAAACCATATTCAGTCAACCTGCATCAGGGCTAGAACAAAATCTACCTAGGTGTTCTGGTCTTGAAAACAGGATTGAAAACTGATACAAATTTGATCAAGAATTTGCTGGACCAGTTCTACAGTTAAATTACTGAATTCTGACCATTGAGTTGTTTACCTAAACCTCGACGTACCTTTATCCAGCTACTTAGTCCCAGAAGAGAATGACCCAGGGGCCAGAATAAAATATGAGATATGATTTCTAGGATGCCATAAAAAGATTCCTCTTCTACTACCCCTAGCTAAATTTTAATCACTGATTCATGTCTGATGATAAGGGGGAGGAGTTAATATTAGTATAGTGCCTTCCTGCCAGCTCCTTACTCACAATGATGATCTAGAGAACATGCCCCTAGTTAGTTTCACCCAAAACAAAATAAAATGCAACCTACAGTGTCACTCTTCTCGACATGCTATTTCGACAATTCCCAAACGCAACATTTCATTGACTCTTGAACACGTTTTTGAGAACATGCCCCAAAACACTGATTTGATGATGGTGTAACAGATCGAATTTCATCATTTATAATAGCCAATATCTATTTGAATTTACTCAGTCCATGGACATATGTAGGAAATAAAGTCCATTACTGTAGACAGCTTCTCTAGAGTGAAAGCCATCATATAGTCCAGAGAATTGCAGTTCCCTAATTCCCCAATGGTTCCAAATTTTGGTTCCCCAAGACACCTATTTTAGTTTGAGGACAGTTCTTTTTTACTCAGAACCATAAAGAGGTAGATGAGGTATGTGGTCTGTAAGGGGCAAGGCTAAAGAAACAAAAATGGTACCCTGTGTACTGCTAGGAAAATGAAATATCAGCATTCCCGAGAGTAGAATATTAGAACATGGTCAAGTTTCTTTCTCTTTCTCTCCATACATATACTACATAGGTGATGGAGGGGAGGAGGCATGAATGGATCTTAGCCACAGAAAGAGGAAAAATAAATTGAGAAGCATTTGGTCAGTAATACATAGACTGCCAACATACCTACTTCTAAAATCTGACATCTATATATTTTTTTCTGCAAGGGAAAATGAACTTTATCTTTATTGCACATTGAATTTACTTAGAGGACCACTATAAACACACCTAGGTATCCTTCATGGAACAAATGAAAATTCATATGACAAGAACAACTTTTTCTTTCTTGTTTTTCAAAAATTGGTCATCCTACTTAAGTAAACCTGTAAGCCCTTCCTTCTTTCAGTCATTGACCAATTAATCAAGTGTGTCATGTAAATATGTATTTAAGATTTAAAGCTTGAATATTATGAATCTAACCTTATTGGTGTTACAATTGTATCACATGTAACCATATTTAAAGCCCTTTTTTATAATGTTTATAATATCAGTTCACTAAACCATATTTATACCTTCAGGAATGTATGTGTGGAATTGCTGATCCATGGCCTTTCTGTGTACTCTTATCACGCATGCTCAGTAATTGTCTGTGGTCAGTGAATTATTTCTGCTTCTTTGTTGAAGACAAATTATCTCACATAGTTTCAAAGTCCTGTCCATGTGCTTTTGACTGCTAGGATGCACAATTGTATCAGAAAACATATAGCCCTCTTTGAGTTGAAAGAGTCCAAAAATTTTTTAAAGTGTTGCACCTTCATGGAGTCACCAGACAAACTAATTTGGGGGTAGATCTGGAGGTCAGTCATGATAGTAATTAACAGGTCATCATCTTCATGGCTAGATCAGAGTGTTTATTTGGTGATCCACTAATTTGGTGATCCACCAGTTGTGTCCAGCCCAACTGAAAGTGGTCTAGTGTGTGATACTAAACAGATGCCATTTCAGAGTGCTGATTATTTAACATTGGACTTATTTTTAAATTACTAACTACAATTGAACCTCCCTCTCCATATTTGAAACTTCAAAAGTTTCCTCCCGATTGAGTCTCTCCAAAACTTGAAAGTCCTGTGTAAATACAACCTTATCCAGAGTATAGCAAATAGCCTTACTGGAGTCCAGTGTCTTGCCAAAGTATTTCCCAGGGGAGAATTTACACATTTCAGTTTCACAGATTGCCTTGGAAGATTAGGAATAAAAATACAAGAGGTGCCTTGCTTTACTCTTATTTCTAACTGGGACTATTTAGCCCATAAATATCAGAATAAGATGTTTTCATTTTGTTAAGGACTTTGAAGAGAAGAAATTCAAACCCCTATTTTCCTAGTAGGCTTTTCTTTACCTTGACACAATTACTGCTACAAGAATCTAGATTTCTTGTCACATTTCAGTAGAGAGCTGGTTAATGTTTTAATTGCTAAATGTCTCATTCGATCCTTGAAGATAAAGTTAGGAAGCTTATTTTTGTCCTCATAATTGAGAATTTTTATCGGTAGGGATCTTTAGTTCTTCCAGTGACAAGTGGAATATCTATTTCATTGCCTTAGCCTTCTAACACTTGCAAGAATGGACCAAAAGGGCACACCCAATTTCTTCCTATTCTTTGAATTTTCACAGGGTTTGAGGGGAATTCATTTTTTAAAATATTGACATGTTGCTTGCATTGAGCCTGGAGAAATGGCTATGGTGAGTATGTAATTACAAAGAGCACTCTTAAAAGACAGTCAAAGTAGCCTTGTTATTTTACTGTTGCTCGGGTAAATTTTTCTACATCTGGAATTGTTTTTTTTTTAATAGAAAATTTGGTGACATGAATTAGGAAGTGAAATGTATGTTTGATTTGTCTGAGTTGTAGGAGTGTAGAAAACTATTTTAAAGCGCCAAGTCTTTCCATTATAATAAATTGTATACAATCATAAAAAACCTGGAAAACTAGCATAAAAGAAAGTCTGACCCCAGTCCAAGTTGAATATTACATATTGTTTGCTAGTATTGTTCTAATTTTATTCCCTCCTAATCATGTTATTTCCCCCTAAAAGTAGAGATTTAGTGAAGACAAAAATTATTTTCAAAATCCTCCTTTAATTGAATTAAATAGATCTGATATACCATTTTTTTTCTCTGTTGAAATTTCACTGAGATTTTTGAATTCAAGGACTGTGCTGCCTGCTCGGTTTACAAAGGCCTGTGTTTTGTGATGACATATCAAATGTTGTAATATATTTTTAAATCAATGGTGAATATAGGAAAAAAGTATATATTGTGATTTTTGTCAAACAAAGCTTTCTGTTATAAAAATGTGATACCACTATGTGAGGACCTGTTGTAAACATTTTTAGATAAAAGTTTGCATTCAAATATGTCAGTCTCTTGTGACTTACTGTTTAAAGTTTCAGGTGTATTCTTGGAGCTAAAATGGTGAAGAGTTTGTGCTTAGTAGCTTCCCATCACCCTCTGAGAACTCTCTCTTTGCCCTGTCTCCAATACCAAGTGTGCATAGAACACAGGCTGCCCTGATTCAAGGCAGCCCTATCTAAATCTGCCCAACACCTTTGTGTCTCATGCTCTCCAACAAAACTTATTTCTCGAACACTTTGCTAGGGGACTAGGGGACTTGCTCATCTGATTCGGGGACTTGATGACTATAATAGCAATTGCTGACAGCTTTTAAGACTTGCTAAGGGTTTTACAAATACCATCTGATTTGATTCTCACTGAAGGTGCTATTATTCTTATTTTATAGATGAGGAAACTGAGGCTGAGGAAGTTAAATGAATCACCAAAGGTTACCCAGCTAGTAAGTGTCTGAGGCTGCATTTGAATCCTTATTGACTCCTAGGTTCAGAGCACCATCTACCCTGCCACCTCAATGCCATTTGAAGATGATATGATGTCTCACTCTCTGTACCAGATCAAATCCAAACTCTTTAGCCTGACCGCCAAGGCCTCTGTATTCTGCTGTCACCCTTATGGCAAAGTACTTCTCCCTCTTGCCTCCGCTTTGCTCCAGTTAATTCATTGCCCTTCTCTAAGCCACTCATTGGCTTTATTTATACTGTGGTCTTTGTAGGAGATGCTGTCCCCCTTTTCCTCTCCTTCTCATGTCTTACCTGTCCTTCAATGACTAGTTTAAATACCATCTCCTCCAGGAAGCACCTTGATCCTTGATCCCGCCCTTGATCTTAGTGTATTTTAGTTTTACCCTACGTATTTATCACCAATTAATCAACAATCTTTTTTTAAATTCCTACTGTGTGAGATGTGCTGTGCTAGCTTCTGGAAATAGAAAACAAAAATAATCTAGTCCCTTCCTTTAAGCAGTTTAACATCCTATCAGGGGAGACAAACACATACATCGATATGTACAAGATCTATACAGATCTATAAGGTGATGGGGTGGGAGGGAAGCATTAGCAACTGAGGAAAATCTAGAAAAAGTCTCACATATGAGGCAGCCTTTGAGCTGAGTCTTGTAGAAAAACAGAGATTTTAAGAAGGAGAGAATGCATTTCAGGCATGGGGGCAGCCAAAAGCAAAGAGGTGGTGGATGAGGACCAGGAAGTCCAATCTAGCAGGACTGTAGAATGTAATAAGGCTGGTGAGGTAGCCTAGGGTCAGACATTTGAAGAACTTTGCCAAACTGAGAAATTTCTATTTAATCCAAGAGAAGAAAAGATCTCGTGTAAATTTGTGACTAGCTTACCTCCCTCCACTAGACTATAAGGCCCTGAAGGTTAGAGACAATGTCTTATTCATTTTTGTGTCTTCCTTAGGATCTGCATATAGCTGTTACTTAATAATAAAATGATTATGGTTCAGTATTCAGCAGGTGTTCATGGTCAGAGCCCAAAGGAATATTAGACACAGCTAGATGATACAATAGATAGAGTGTTGGGCCTAGAGTCAAGATGATCTGAGTTTAAATCCAGCCTCAGACACAGTTAGTTGTGTGACCTTGGTCTAGTCACTCTACCTCTGTTTTCTCTTCTGTAAAGTGCAGATCATACTACCTCTCAGGGCTGTTATGAGGATCCAATGAGATCTTCTTCCCCTTCCCCTAACTCGATGTCCTTCAAAGGAAAGATTGAACATGGGCATTTCAGGTGCACATGAAGATACATGTAGGAGATATTTGAGGGCCTAGAAACCTTTGGGGGCTCTTAAAAATCACACAGTTCCTTTACATATTGTGTCTACGATGACCAACTCCCAAGGCTTACTTTGTGTCTGAGTGGATTAGCCCAGCAGCCTCTGCCCTGACACAGGGTTTCAGTCATAAATTCTCAGATCTAATACAACCAGACAGCCATGGCCTTCTTTATCTGCTCATGGCCTGAAGCATGACACTTGGTTATCCTTTTTACAGGAGGCCTGGCTGTGACTGACAGAATTGGACATGAACACACCCAAGCCTCCCTGGATACCCACTTGATAACATGCTTCACAAACAGGAATTTATTATTTTTTTCTTAGGCTTACATCAGTTCTCATGTAGAAATGTCACGCAAGTGCAAATCCAAAGCTTATCGCTGGAGAAACCCCTTCTCTTGACTCACCAACCCTCCCTAGGGGTGTTCCTCTAAGTGCGGGAGAGAAGAGGTGGAAAAGTTAACCCTGAAGAAATGTAGCCTATCACCATATTAAGAAAATATTCTTTTAAAATTCTGGGGCTAATGTGTAATTAAAATGATCAAGCTTGGCCGCAAAGGTCACATGTGCCTGTCTTCTTTGTAAAGGTAGTGGACTATGGATATAGAACACTTTATACACTGTCAGATTCCATAGAAGTTTAGATTAATTTTGATGGATTGATTTTTTTAAAATGTTACTGCTTCCTCTGTGTCTGTATTGTACTAAGCATTGAGGATGCAAGTATAAGTGGGAAAAACTGTCCCAGCCACCAGGGAGATCCCAGTTCTAATGAGGCAGGAAGGAGGGAGGGAATTAACATTCCCTGTCAAAATCCAGCAGGCCCCATGCTGAGTGATTTACAAATGTTTTCTCATTCAGTCCTCACAACAATCTTGTCTGGTGGGTGCTACTATGATCCTCATTTTACTGTGGAGGAAAGCTGAGGCAGATTGAGCCTAAATGACTTGCCCATGGTTACACAGCTGGGGTAAATGTTGAGGTTGGATTTGAACTCATGTGTTCCTGACTCCTGACCCCAATACGCTACCTCCTGCACCTCTTAGCTTCTGAGAGGAAAGCAACACACATGAAAGGATGGAGAGAGGACAGGCTACATAATACAGAGATGGCCAGTCAGCATCATGGAGGCTTGACTTTGGGCAAGATAAGGCAAAGATTCACATATTAGAGCCTATCATCTTAAGAGTGGAGTCCAAGGTTCAACATGCGTATATAGTGGAGGGGTTGGGGAAAGGGTGAAGGAAAGGAAGTCACACAGAGGCCTGGTTCTGAGTCTTTCTTACAAGGCATGAATTCCTGGGAAAAGGAAAGAGAAAGGCCACATTCAGAAAGGAAGGTGATGTAAACCAAATTAAATATACTTTATTTTTTAAAAATATGCATGCTTTTGGGAGTTGGCACTAGATTGCCATATACAATATGCCACAAACTAAGAACCCTAGTTCTTGCATTGATGCACTCAATTGTGGTCCCAGGTCTGCAATTAACTAACCATTTGGCCAAAATAATTAAACAAAAATGAACAAGCATCTTCTAAGCAACTCCTAGGTGATAGGCATAGCACTGGAAATAAAAAGATGAAAAGGAAATAGTCCCTGCCCTCAAGGAACTTACATTCTCATGGGAACTTCAACTCTCTGGCTGTCTTTTGATTGTCACTCTGCAAAGGAGGTGCTGTTGTTTTCACCATTTTACATATAAAGAAGCTGAGGCAGACAGAGGTGAAGTGACTTACCTAGGTTGACATACCTAGCAAGTTTTCAAGATAGGATTTGAACTCAGGTCTTCTTGGTTCCAAATTCAATGCTCCTTGTGCTCTTCCATCAAGGAACCTGATGCAAATAGATAAGTCTACTCAAGTTCACTTAAGGAAGACAGAGGGCACTAATAAGTAAGAGGATTACACAAGATTTCCAATAGAATATGACACATGAGCATAGAATTTAGAACTGGAAGAGATCCTGGAGACTTAGTTCAATGTCATTTTCCAGATGAGGAAATCCAGGTGCTATGATATTAATGTCCTGTCTAAAGGCACACAGGTAAGAAGAACCAGGGCAGGATTCCAGGGCAGAGTGCCTCCTACTATAATTCCAGAACTCAGCTCATTGTGCCTCTCTGCTTTTCACTAATCAGAGCCTGAATTTTTGCATCTAATATATGCTGATCTGATAGATGAAAGACCCAGATCTCATTCTTTCCACAACCAGCTTGGACAGTACTAGGGAATTAATGGTCAAGCAATTTTCCAGATGAATAGGTAGATAGATCATCTGGATGATTCAGAACCAAAACTCTATTTCAGTCAGATTTTTTGGCACACCGACCTCCATGCAAAGGTGGGCTTTTATAATCCAATAACCTCATGTAGTAAGTAAACCTCTGCCTGGGAGGGAAAGATGTGGCTCATCTCACATTCACTAAAGGGTAAT
>JAQQSK010011290.1:0-12333 GCA_028658325.1 Potorous gilbertii | reverse complement strand
TCTTCAGCTCCTCCTGTTGAGAGTATGACTTGATCATGAGACTTAGCCACCTCCAGCAATCAGGACAAAGGAATCCACCTCTACCCAAACCACCCTGGTTATTTTTCTCGTTTATAAGCTGGGTCACCCTAGACCAAAATGGGGGGATGTCAAGACATAGATTTACTGAAAAGAAGAAATCACCTAGATTAGATTCTGTCTGTAAGGTCTTCTAGTTGCGTGGGGTCCCACCCAAGATCACAGAGAATGTACACAGAGGATTTGGGCAATAAAATAGGGAAAGAGGGAAAGAAAGAGAGAGAGAAAGAAAGAAAGGGAAAGAAAGAAAGAGGGAAAGAAAGAAAGAGGGAAAGAAAGAGGGCAAGAAAGAGGGGAAGGAAGGAAGGAAGAAAGGAAGGAATTCCCTGATTACTTCTTAAAGAGGCCAATTCATTGAATGGACCTTACCTCACTCTAAGTGAGTACCTGAATGCACCTTAGCCTGAAAAAGGTTAAGATCTCCCATTGCATCCTGGGCTGTGTCTAGTCATCTTGATGAATATCTAGTCACTGGATCAAGATGACTCAGGAGGAGAAAGTAAGACTGGTGACCTTCCATTGCCCTCCCTTATTCAAAACAAATTCAAGTGCAAGTCATGTCATCATTTCTCTGATGTCATGGTCTTCTTCGAAAACAAAGGACAAACACAACAACAACGTCCCTCAGAGACTGACTGAATGATCTGCAAGGACTGGTCCCCAAATGAGAAAAAAGGAAAAACTTCTATTCATATAATAGAAAAATGATTACTTCTCTTACATCCTCGCTCCAGAGTCAGTTCTCTTCCCATTGTACCCTGGCATTTATTTTAATTAACCTGAGAATGGTTCATATGAGCATTAAATGTATTTTCATAGAGATTTTTTAAGAGAGAAAACAAAATAAATGAGGAAATAAGGGGAAATTGCATTAGACTTGTCAAAATGGGTTTTCTCAAAAATTAACCCCCTCCCTTGTCATGGGAACCCCTCAAATAGAAGCTGGATAACCACTGATCATGGATCTGGAAGAAGGGATTTCTAATTAGGTCTCAGTTGGGTACTAGATAGCCTCTGAAGTCTCTACCAACTTCTAAAACTCTATTATTACCCATGAAAATCCTTTCCATCAGTGATTCAGGATCTTTCTATCACTACAGCATCCAGGCAATGGCACTGAAATTCTTAGATCATAACAAGAAGCAACCTATTATTTATAATATCCCATCCAAAAGTAGGCCAAGGAACATTGCCTCCATTCACCATTACCTCTAATAACTGAAGGCCTTGCCAACATTGGTGGCCTAGCCTTGAAGTCAACAGTATGCTCTTTCATTTTTTTGAGACAGCACATTAGCATTCCTATTCCCTTTGCTTCTTAGAGTTCAAAGGCATAAAACCATGAAAAAGGAGAATTACAAAATAAGTCATTCTTTTCACATATTCTATAGTCCCATTTAGTTCTACAATACTTTTATTCCTCCATTCCACTAAGACACTTCCCCTGGGCTAACTCCTGGAACTAAAGTGTTGGAGCCTCAGAAAGCAGCCAGTTGACTACTGTATCCTTCTGGATTATAAGAGTAACCCTGAGATCCCAGGGATTCGAAAAACCATTGTTCTTGATATTTTACTGGCATTATTCTCATTCAACAATTAACCAATTTGCTTATTAAGTTTAAGAAAAGGGATTTACTAAGATGGTATAACAAGAAGTGTTGGTATAAAACATACTCCCCATTCCTCCACAGATACAAGAAGGGGAGGTTCAAACTTAAAGGAAACTTCTCAGAATCATGTTTTTAAATTGGATAAAATATATTGGATTACAAAGGAAACCAAGACTATTGAAATAAAGATGCAATTTTTCCCATCCAAATTCATGAGCATCTTTAAATAAACCCATATATCTGCTGGGAAACTGTTGATGCCAGATTAAGAACCTCTGTGGAAGGATACCAACGTATGCAGAGCTATGACTAACCCTAGGTAGATATAAATACGGGATTGGCACAATGATGAGCCCTTCATAATTTCCACACTGGAAACAGAGCACATGGGAGAAGCCAACATATACAGAATCTAGATGTAAGAATGACTAGTGGCAAATTGAAAGTGCTTGTTGCTTAGAAATGTGTGTTTTTATGTGTTTATATAACTTTGTCACTGAATACCAAAGCTATAATATGCATACAAGTTGTAGAGAGATAGATTTAAATATAGCCTTCTAATTCTAGAGAAGTCGACATGGGTAATGCATTTAAAAAAACATAATAGTATACAAAAGACTATCTATCAATCATAGAAAGGTTGCAATCCATGTTGGTAAAGAGAGTATCCACATGGACAATTTCTAAAAGTGTTGAAGTAGTGCAATTATTTATTGTGGTTATTGTTACTATAAGAGTTCATGAGTATCTAGAGTGCTAAAACAATGAGATGAAGCTGGTTAGGAATGCTAAGGACAAATTTTTTAAAGGTATATTGGTAGAAAGAGAACGGACTTCATCACTGTTCAACATAGAATATATTAAAGAAAGAGGGTGAGATGACAAAGCTATCTTGTCTCTTAATTTGCTTCTGCTTTCTCTGCCAAGAGTGATCTTTAGACTAAAAAATAATAGAACAAAAATGGCTAATTGGAAGTTAATAACATAGATAAATGTGAAGATGAGCAGCTACGTGGTGCAGTAGATAGAGCACCAGCGCAGGAGTCAGGAGGATCTGAGTTCAAATCTCACTTCAGACACTTGACACTCACTAGCTGTGTGACCTTGGGCAAGTCACTTAATCCCAACTGCCTCATCCTGGGTCATCTCCAGTCATCCTGATGAATATCTGGTCACTGAATTCAGACGGCTCTGGAGGAGAAGTGAGACTGGTGACCTGCACAGCCCTCCCTCCCTCAAAACAAAGTCAAGCGCAAGTCATGTCACTGTTTCGCTGATGGCAGGGTCTTCTTCAGCAACTAAGGATGAACACACACACATAAGTGTGAAGATACTAAGACAGTATGTATCTGCCTTTAATAAAATAAAATCTCTAGGTCTGGATAATCAACCAAATACATTAATGGATTGAGAATAGCTTTACTATCATGTGTTTTCTCAATCAATGTACATTGATACTTGTGGTCCAAAAAACAATTTATTGGGAGTTGAGGAATGTTAAATTTTTCTCTCTCCTAAAGCTATCTGACCTCTCCTCTTGCCTGGGTACTTCCTCTCTTATTCCATGTGCCTTCTCTGGAACCAATCCCTCCTCTCTGTCCCCTCAATCTTATTCTTTGATTCGTGCAAGCTTCTAGACTAGAAACTTCCAGTTATCTAGTAGAATGTCCCCCCCCGGCCCATGACATTAAAGATAGAAAACTAATCAAAATGATTTAATTGTTAAAACTACTGATCTACCATGGTCCATCTCAAAGATGTCCTAATCCTGTAGTTGTGACTGCTGCTCTGATTCATGGAATGATGTTGAACCTACAAGACACAATGATGAATTGATTTGACCCTGTACCAAGTCCTGAATCTCTCTGACAATATAATTGGTAGTATCCTTTCCTTTCCTTCTCTAGAAGTGGAAGTCTTGACCTGACTGTAGAGTATTGGTGAGTTATTCTAATTTGGAGGTGCTAGTCCTAACACACCTAATATGTCTGCATACAAGAAAGTGAAAGAAGTATCACTGAGTTCCCTAAATCTGGAGGTGTTAGATTCTGTGCCAGTTTGGAATGTAGACGCTCTTTGTCTCAGTTCTCCTTTAGAGATCTCTAGTTTAGACCTGTGGCTTTTCCTATAATGAGTCAAATAAGATGAACAAATTACCCACCATTGAACTGGATCATATAATTCTTCTGGGAAGAGTCTTTATTCCTAGCAAAGTACCCAGCAATTATATAGGCACTATCATGTGACAGCCCATGAATTACATTCTTTTTTTTAATTTTCAAAAGGGAATCTTACCCTCAAAGAGGTTAGGAATAACTGGGCAATAGGAAAATTACAAATGGAGCTAGGGAAAAATGGGAGGGATCTAAATAGGGGCAAAGGTTCAGGACAATTTAGTGTGGGCACGCTACTTGAAATGAAGGCCTGTATGCTTGGAATTGTTAAGGCAAAGAAAATTTAAATACATTGATGTGGCATAGCTTAATGATGAAGTATGATCATATATTGCAGTGATGGGCAGTGATTCAACTCAATACGATTTGAAACTGTAGAAATAGATTTCTTTTTCTTCAATCCAGCAATCTATCTCCTTAAAATACCAGATTTCCCAAGCAATTCTTTTCAATATACCACCTCTCCAGGGTTGGATATTTATTATGGGAACATTAGACTTGCTGAACATTTTTAGGTACTAGAGTAAGTGTGCTATTTAATTCTGTAGCTATCCCAATACATTAAGCCACAAATTAGCTTAAATGAAGAAATAGTATCATATGATTCTACCCATTCATTTGAATGAATTCCTAACAGTAAAATACTTTTCAAGAATTATTCCTCTTCCATGCTATTTATAATATTTATACAATTTTGGTTTAAATTAGCAATGTGTGCTTTTAAATCTAAATTTTTTGCAAAGTTGATTCAACAATATTCTGCTCAGTAGAAAATTGTTCCAGGCTCACAGAGCATCAGACATTAAGCATCGCTTGGTATTTCATACATAAACTATATATAACATGGTTGAGCTCCAAGATATATACTTTTAGGCAGAAAACTCATTGAAAAAAGTAGCAGTGTATTACATATTCAATTATATAGCAAATTTTCTGACTGAAATATTTTCCTCATTTTATACTAGTTTATTTAACATATTAAAAGCTAGTTTATAGAGAATTTTCTAGAAATCTTTTGGTAGATTTCTACTTTTGCTCAGATTGCTAACACATAAGAATGGGTGCTCAAGTCTACTATTAAGGAGGATTGGAGGGAGGATGGGAAGGTTTATATAAATATAAAACAGCATGGATAGAGTCACTGTCCTTGGAACACAAGAAACCATAAAGTCAAAGATTGAGACAGAAGAGACATTACAGGTCATCTTGTCCAACCCCAATATTTATCACATAAGTAAAATGAAACTACAAGAGGAAAAGAGATTTACTCAAGTTCATATAGCTAATAAATAGCAGATTAATTAAATTAATCATCAAATTAGTGATTTTAATCCAGTCTCTAACTCCAAATGCAGTTTGTATTGGTTTGGTCTTTTCTCCTTAATCCAAGCATACAGAATAAAAGAGAAGCATAGCAGACAAAAATAAAAGAGGAAGACAATTTGTTAGTCCAGTTTTCTAAGAGAGTTGATTTTTTTTTAACTTTCTGTTAGTGTAGCAGCAGCACCCTGACATACACAGGACATCCTGTACACAGGTTCTTAGATGGACTTTTCTAAAAGGAGAACAACTTTTGAGGGGTCAATAATCTACTTTAATTACATTCACCAACAGAGAAAATGCAAGCAGAGAAATAAAGACCAACAGACAAGGCTTCCAACTGCTGACCATAAGCAATACATACATCGCAGATCAACAGACAGATCCAACTCTCTGACCATTACATGCATGCATACACACATAGTTACCATAAAGGGAAGCACCAACATCTAGGTTTTCCAAGGGGAGCAAGAGAGGGGGAAAAGGGCTACAGAGTCTCATCTGGCACAGGAACAATTCTTCCAAAGAAGCCCCCAAAGTAAAAACTTCACCTCGGAGTATATATACACTTTTCAGAGCTGGAGGGCACAACCCATGTGACTCAGTGCCTCATTAATTAAGAAAAGGTGTGGGTGTTCCTACAAAAGGAGCCTTCCCAATCAAGCTCCCCTTAATAGAATCCAGGTGAGGCCTACTAATGGATGGGGTAGATTTTTTCATTGACATAAATCTCATTAACATTACACTCAGCCAAGAATTTTGCTAGCCTAATGGTAGAAATCATCTACTTTATTTAAACTATGGTTTGAATTTTATAGATGTCTAAAGGCTGAGGTCCTAAGTTTCTATGTAATTGAAAAAATAAAACCCTCATACACAGTTCCAGGAAATACAGGTTTCTTTATAGAGCAAGGATTATAGCTCAAGAAGCTATTCAAGGAAGTGTCAAGAAAGGAACAATGAAAGAAAATGGACAAAGGAGATGTACATTCTTTTGCAAAGAGGGGTTAAGTTAATGACATCAAATCTTTGCAAAATGCAGTTATTTATTAAATTCAGTCCAGCAAACATTTATTAATTACTTTAACATGTGTAAGGCATTGAGCTAGATCCCACAGGAATGCAAAGGCTAAGTTCCCTATTTCCACCATTTTAAGTATAAGTGAGATTTTCATAAATAAAATTGAGAAAGAGCATTTTAATCACTGCATTTCAAAATGCTTTGCAAAACCTATGCCCTATTTTTTCAGTTGCAAAGATTTGGGGAAAAGTAGATACACATCAATCAATATCTATTAGGCTTCTAATATGTTCCAAGCCCTGTGCTGAGCTGTGTGGATACAAAAGAAAATAGTTCCTCTTGTCAAGGAGCTCACAATCTACTGCAGGAGGCAACAGGCAAAAAAAATGTATGCCTTAGCTATTTACAGGAAAATGCAGGGGACACTAGAATTGAGGGGACAGGAAATATGCCTTGCATGACTTCACATGTATAATTTATATCATCTAGATTTCTCAGTGGGTAGAGAGAGGGGCAGGATGAAGAGGAGTGAGAGGAGAAAAGGGAGTAAATTTTGAAACTCATTTTTAAATGTGTGCTAAAAATAAATGGATAGATAAATAAATGAAAGAAAGGGTAGAAACGGCTTCCAGTAGAGGATAAGATTATTTGGAACTTAAAGCCAGGGAGTTCAGCAGGCAGAGATGAAGGAGTGTTCTTGACACAGGGGACAGACAGACAGAATAAAATTCCTGAGCTGAAAGATAGAGTGTCTTGTTTGAGAAACAGCAAAGACACTAGTGTCACTTGATGAAAGGCTCTGAATACTAAAACGATGATTTTATATTTGATCCTGGATGCAACACAGAGCCACTGGGGTTTACTGAACTAAGGAGGTAATATAGATGGAAAAAAAATCACTATTTATGAATACAGGATGGATTAGAGTGGAGAGACTTGAGTCAGGAAGACCCATTAGAAGGCTATTGTAACAGTTCATCATTAAGGTGGGGGAGAAAGAGTGAGGAGTCAAAGATGACATGAAGTTGTGAATCGAAGGGAATGGAAGGGTAGTATTACCCTCGACAGTAATAGGGAACATTGGAATGGGGAGAATTTAAGGGGAAAGATAATGAGTTCAATTTCGGATCTATAGAGTTGAATACGTCTATTGTATAGAGAGTTCCAAATATCTGAAAAGCAATTAGAGATAGATACAAAATTAGAGGTCAGTAATAGGTAGGATATAGAGGTTTTCAAATAATCATCATAGAGATAATAATCTATAAGAACTGATTTAAAAAACCACCATATGAAGTAGTACAGAAGGAGAAAAAAAGGTCTAGGACAGATCCTGAAGAGATACCACAGTAGGCATGTATAATGTGAATGAGGACGGAGCAAAGAAAATTGATACAGAGTGGTCAGATAGAAGGACAATCAGGAGAAAGTGGAGTCCTAAAAACCTAGAAAGACAATATATCTAGCAGAAGAGGGTGGTTAACAGAGTCAAAGGCTACAGAGATTCTAACAGAGGTGGAATAATGCCATCAACTGGGAAATGGTCAAAAACATAGAATGTGATCGAATAGTACTGTGCCATAAGAAACTACGAATATGAAAAATATAGAGAAGTATGAGAACAAACAGTAACTGATGAATAGCACATTATAAAGAACCAAGAAAATAATATATACAGTGATGACAATATTGTAGAGGAATAGAAAAAACAAAGACATTAAATGTGGAGCAATTACAATGATAGAGCTTGGTACTGAAGAAGTGTGAGAATGAGAAATTCTGCATATGCTTTCAGATTTGATTAATATCAAGTTAGTTGTGCTGAACAATTTTTTTTATTCTTCCTTATAACGGATAACTCTGAGAGAGGAAGGAAATCAGGGTGATAGAAAAACAAAAGACAGACAGAAAATTATTATTTTTTTATAAAATAGTATGTTACTATTCTAAGCTTTCATCAAGTTTTTTTTTAATTATTTTGAGTAGTAAAACAGCCACGAGTCATCATTACAGGATGTATTCACCAAGTAGATAATGAAGCCCCTCCATCTATGAGAAAATGATCCAAAAAAAGGTCTGATTGTGCATATCCATTATCAACATTATATATATATATATATATAACAGGCAAAAAAAGGTTATGATTAGGTGTCTGGTTCCTCCAGGCACCATTCTTTACATCAATGGCTACATGAATATACAAAGACACATCCTGGCAAGGCCCTGTGATATCTTATCAAAAAACACTGGTGTACTTGAAATAAATTGGAATAAGATCTAATTTAAGGCTTTGTGGGAGAAATTTAGAGTTTATGAAGGATTTTTGGTTAATATGATAACATGAAAGGTCCCAGAGGAGCCCAATTCTTCCACATTTGCTCAAGCAAAGATTTTTTTTTGAAGACCAGACTAAATAATGAATAAAAATTCCAAAGAGAAACTACATCAAGTACTTTCATTCAGTATAAGAACCACACCCAAAAAAAGACAGACATCTAGAAGGCTACAGGCATTGGAAAAGAAATACCATCAAATAAATAAAGGAGGGGGATACAGGTAAACAAAAGAGAAACCTCAGGAGCACACTGTAGGCTACAGGTACATTCTGGAGTATCCCTCTATGGGACTGGGGTGGGGGCAGAGGGGTGTCATAGGGAGACAAACCTCAACTCAGAAGGGGAAGAGAGGCTATTTAGAAACGACAGCTCCATGATGATGGACAAGAGACCAGCAGTGCTCTAACCACACCACCCTAGGAGTTGGGAAATCAGCAGGACTCTGATCTGAGGCATTCCAAAGGGCCCTGAGGAATCCACAAGTGCTCAGAGGGAAAGAATTGAGGGGACACATTAGAAAGCTATAGTTCTTTGACCACAGATACCCCAGAAGGTAAGTTACTTTGAATTTAGATGCTAACAAAGGGTCTGAAGAACACAGTATTTTGAATCCAGATGATACAAGGGATACTGTAACTTGCCAGCACCCTCAGTGTAGACATACCCGCCAAGATGGAAGTCAGTAGCCAGAGTTGACATCAGAACCCCAATAGGTTAGCCTAAAAGTATTGTAGAGAATGGAGCCTGGCCCTAAAACAAAGTCTCAAATAGGAATCATGTCTAGAGATATTATTTTAAAACAATACACTAAATACTAAAAAGAAATACCATCAATCAAGAGATGCCTAAGAAGTAAATTCAGAGGAGAGTAATATTACAACTACAGGCAGAGCCTTGGAGGGAAATAATGGTAGTATACAAGGACTGCAAAAGCATGTGAGGAAAAGAAAGATATTAAAAATGAAGTAACAAGTAAAATAAGAACTCTAAAGGAAGTAAAAGGGCAAAAAAGTCTTAGCACAGGAGAAAAACCTTACCCTAAAAATGGACCCCCTAAAAATGATAATGGAACAAATAAAACTCATTAACTCCAAGAGACGCAAATAAACAATAAAACAACATCAAAAGGTTGAAAAAATAAAAGCAAATTTAAGAGATTATGTGTGAAAACCTCAAAAACATGTCAAGGAGATATAGTTTAAAAATCATAGGCTCTTTGAAGATCAAGCCTCCTACCCACCATGGGAAAAAATTAAAACTTCTGGATACTATATTTCAGGAAATCTTAAATGAAAATACTATACCTATAAAAATATAGGGTAAATCACCAACGGGAAAATGGCTAGCAATATTATTATGCATAAATATAATGAAATATCATTGTGCCATAAGAAATTATGAGAAGGATGGATTCAGAGAAATTTGAGACTTGAATGAACTGATGAAATTAAGTGAGAATGAGAACAACTTATATAATTACTTCAGCATCATAAACACAAACAACTTTGAAGATTTAATAGTCAATTAATATTTATTAAGTACTATGTGTCAGGATTTATAATAAACATTGGGGATACAAAGATAAAAAGACAGTCCCTATTTTCAAAGGGCTTACAATTTAATGGGGAGAAGCTAATACACCAAAGGAAGCTGAAAGAGAAAAAGAGGTGGGGCTCATGATGTAGAAGTCAGAGAAGTCCCAAAGTAGCTTAGCCAGGTGGAAAATGGAAATATGTCTCTGCTGAACTGTCTCCTTAAATAGAGGCTTGGGAGTTCATGGCTCCACCCTTCAATCAGAGGGGCAGAGGGTAATGATGAGAAGTGTGTACCAAGGCTGATAGAATCTTGTAGAATAGTGAAGTTTTCCAAATAATGAGCTTCCTGGGGCATGGTGAAAGATGTCAGAGAAGTCCCAAAGTAGTTCAGTCAAGTGAGAAATTAGAGAACTCTTATCAATGTAGTTGATCAACCATGATGACTTCAGAGACCTTGTGATGAAGCATGCAATTCACTTCCTGACAGAGATGTGATAGCCTCTCAGGGAGCAGAATGTGATATACATTTTTGTGCAAGCCAGTGTGGAAATTTGTTTTGATGATTGACTATGCATATTGTTAAAATGGTTTGTATTTTTCTATTTTCTTTCGGTGGGGTTGGAGTGGGTTGAGAAAATAAATGCGAGAGAGAGAGAGAGTGTGTGTGTTAAATGAAAATAGTGGTCACTTTCTAAAAGAAATCCCAAAATGAAAACTCCCAAAAATATAAAAGCCAAAATCAATCTGGAATTTTTAGGTTAAAAAAATACTATGAGGAGTTTAAGTACCAAAGAATCATAGCCAAAATCACGTAAAACTTGTCAGTTACTATTTTAAAATGAAAAACCTTGGAATATGATATTCCAAAAGGCAAAGGCTTACAACTAAGAGTAATTTATACTGCAGAACTAATTGTAATCCTTGGGCAGGGGCAGCAGTAGGATTGGCTTTATAACGGATGCAGAGAATTTCAAACGTTTCTGAAGGATGAGCAAAAACTTTGAAATGAAAACACAAGAGTAAAGAGAAAACTGGAAAGATGTGCACATTTGAGCAATGGGAAGGGGCTAAATGATGACTAAGTGTTTATGTTCTTTTAAGGAGAGATGGAATGGGAGTCCACTGGAAATTAACTACCTACAGCGTCATAAAAACAAACAGGAGTAAAACAAAAGGTCTATACATGATTTTTCTCTTATTTTGATGGTCTTAGGAGGAAAAAATATACATGCTAGGAAGGAAACAAGGAAGGAGGTAGAACTTATTATTTCTCATAACTGCAGTTTGTAAGAAGGAAAACATATAAATATGGAAAACCAATTTGCCAAGTCCTGAATATTTTACCTTTGCAACATTTCTCATATACAATTACTTATCTTCTCTAATACTTTCAGCACCTTGGTGTAGGCTCTCATGCTTAGAAAGGGCCAATGGCTTGTTGGTTGGTCTTCCTGCCTCAAATCTCTCCTCATTCCAGTCCATATGGCAATCAAACTGGTCTTCCTCAAAGACAGGTTCAATCATGTAATTCCCCTATTCAATAAGCTCTAATCTATCTCCTGGATCAAATATAAAATCTATTTAGCATTCAAAGTCTTTCGTAAGCAGATCCTTTCCTGCTTTTATAGCCTTCTCATACCTAACTCACTTCTCCATACTCTGTCATCTCATGACAATTGAGTCTTTACAGTTCTTCACAACAGATAATCCATCACCCAACTCTGTGCATTTTAATTGACTGTCCCCCTTGCCTGGAATTATATATCACTCCTCAAATTACACAGCATGCAGAATCACAAGGTAATAGTTCAAGCAGCTTTCCTAAGCCTCTTTTGGGTAGAAATATTAAACTAGGAATACTTACATGAACTGATGAAGGCTGAAGTAAACAAAACTTAAAGAACAATATATACAATGACTATAAAGAAATACAACTTTGAAAGACTTAAGAATGATGATCCATGCAATATCACCTAGGACTCCAGAAGACCACAGATAAAGCATGCTATCTACCCCATAACAGAAGGGTGATGTACTAGAGGTAGAAAAATGAAGCATGTTTTCAAGCATGGCCAATGTGTAGATTAATTTTCCTTAAGTAAGCTTACTTGTTACAAGAAAAGGTTCTTTTTTAAAGAGTGTCATTGAAGAATTGTTTTTTAATGCAAGGAAGAGAACAGAAGGAAAATAACAGGGGAACAACAAGCAGGGCAACTTTGAAATTGATATGTTGAATGTATTATATAACTTTAAAAACAA
>JAQQSK010011289.1:0-12333 GCA_028658325.1 Potorous gilbertii | reverse complement strand
AAAAAAAAAGAAAGAAAAATATTAATTCAATCTGTTAATTGAATGGTATTAAGACATTAGTGGATAATGATATTACGCAAGGCTTAATTTTGCAAAACATTTTATATATGTTAACTTAATGTTCTCATAACAGCCCTGGGAGGTAGATATTACTGTGTCCTTTTTTTCAAATCTCGTTATTGTGACAATAGTTATTAAGTATTCTGTCTAGGGTCACACAGCTTGTGAATTTCTGAGGCAGGTTTGAAATCAGGTTTTCTTAATCCAAGTCATGTATTTGATCAACTGTATAAGCTAGTAGTCCATTCAATATTAGTTCACCTTCCTTAGGAAAAAAATACTTAATATTATCAACTGTAATGAGGGGAACAATAGTATAATAGAAGGAACTGGAAATATGTAACGTGTGCTGTCTTTGATTCTGCTGCTAAATAGATTTATATTCTTGGCACATTCATTGCTCCACCATTGGTCTATTTTTTCAATGACATGATGAAGATCTTGGATAGATTTAAGGTATCCTTGGTTACTTGTCTGTGGCAGATTTTTGAATATTTATAGCTTTTTTCCTACCAAAGACCATTCCCAATTGCCTCTCTTGAGACCTGAGTTTGAAGATCACATTTTTTATTGAGTTCTGCCTTTTTTTGTTTGAAAGGTCTGAAAATCCCTTATTTAGTTGAATATCCATCCCGTTGCCTTAAATGTTATATTGAACTCTGCTGAGTAATTGATCCTTGGTTGTAGTCCCACCTCCTTTACCTTATGAAATGTCATATTCCAATTCCATAGATTTTTTTAATGTAGTACCTGCAAGGTCCTATGTGATCCTGACTGTAGTTCCTTGATATTTGAATGGTTTCTTTCTGGCAACCTGTGCTATTTTCCCCTTCCTTTGATAGTTCTGGAAATTGACAACAATATTTCTTAGTGTTTTTAGTTTGGGATCCCTTTTAGGAGGTGAACGATGGATTCTTTTGATGCCTACTTTGCCATCTGGTTCTAACACTCCTGTGCATTTTTCCTTGATGATTTCATGAAAAATATTTTTCAGATTCTTTATTTTTCATAGTGGCTTTCCGGTAAGCCAATAATTTTTAAATTTTCTCTCCTGAATCTATTTTTCAGGTCAGTTGTTTTTCATATTAGATATTTTACATAGTTTTCTATCTTTTCACTCTTTAGTATTTGTTTGACTGATTCTTGATGTCTCATATAGTCATTATTTTCTACTTGCCCAATTCTAATTTTTATCAAATTGTTTTCTTCAGTTAACTTTTGCATTTCCTTTTCCATCTGCCCAATTATTCCTTTTAAGGAATTGTTTTCTCCAGTTAGTTTTTGTATTTCCCTTTCCATTTGTCCAGTTTTCCCAGTTTAAAGGGCTGTTCTAGCCCTAGAATTCTTTTTTCATGCTTTTAAAATCATTGGCCAATTTCTCTGTTATTTCTTTCTTCCAATGTTTCATAACAGCTGCTTGTGCGTGTGAATAATTCAGAGTCCCTTCTGAAATTTCATATGGGGGCAAAATCTAAGTAATGACCTCCTTGGTATTCGTGTTTGCTCCTTGTCCCCATAGAATTCTATGGTCTTTTCATTCTTACTTTGCTTCTTCTTACCCCTGCTGAAGATGCTTTGTATACTATGGCCTCTGATTCTTTCAGTTACATGCTGGATAAACTGATATTGTGCTGGCTGGTATAAGAAAGGTAAGAGCAGGTATCATTTTTTCTTTTTCTTTTGCGTTTCACCAGATAACCCTGGGGCTAGCTTGTTAAGTGTGGGGAAGGGGTGGTCTGGTGACAGGAGATCTCAGCTGAGGCAAAGCAAAGGAAAACTCAGCACCTGGTAAACCCAGGTGCCTTCCTGTTTCCCCTGCAGTTCTGAGGCACACCTGGGTCTTAGTGCAAGACTCTACCCCCCTTACCTCAAGATCTCCTCTTAGTTGGTTTGCTGATGTGAGGCTGTGACCATAGTAAGAGGAATACTCCCAGCCTCAAGTACTACAGGAATGTTTGCCCCTTCTTCTGACTCCACTGATCCATGATTTTTCTGGTGAAATATTTTATGGTTCTTTGAAGGTCAGTAAGGGGAGGGGAGAGAGCGTTAACTGATCACTTGTCAATTTTGGCTCCTGGAAGTAGGAGACTTAGACATTTAATGTGGGGGCTGATAGTCTCAGAAATGACTATGACTGATAGTTGGGGCTCAGCAACTCACACTCACTCGATTCTGCTAGTCTCCTACCCTGAGCTGCTACTCAGCCATTCTTCTGTGCTACCCGGCTGGTGGATCAGGCTTTCCTGGGGCTTTCCTGGTCAGCCGTGTTTCATAGAGGTGCATTTTGCTGTATGCTGTGTGTTCTTCCACACCTGTGGGCAGGACGGACTCTTCCACAGACCTTCCAGTCTTTCCTAATCTGTAAATCTGCCACAATTTGTCTCCGATTGAACTCTGCCTTTCTAAAATGTATTCAGATTCTTTTTTTAGAGGTATCTGAAAGAATTTCTGTAAAAGCTTTCGTGAGCAGTTGCTCTCACTCTGGCAACTTATGTCCCTTCCCCCCCCCAGTTCTGAAATATTCTACTGGAAACTCATTTTGAACATGATATTGAACAATTAATAATCTCCTTCTGTCTTCTATAGCTCTCTCTCTCTCTCTCTCTCTCTCTCTCTCGGTGTCTGTATGACTTTCACTTTCCAGGGGTTTAGCTAGAAGTTTCAGTCCCATATAACCAATTACTTATTAAAATTTCAAAATATTTCAAGAATTATTTCTACATTTTTTCCAATAAAATTCTGAGTCTTCTGATTTATGTCTGTTTCAGAGCCACAGTGTCCTTCTACAGAGAGAAAAAGGCAGCCATGTTTACGCACAAAGTATGACTTTAAATGCTTTTAATTATTTAACACCTATCTCTAAGAAAAATAAACTAAACCCTCCACTCCTTCACCCATTAAAAAATAAATAGTTTAATACCATTGATTGGGAAAGGGATAGGGGTTGACTAATTATGAATTGTGATTTGTGCATGTAAACAGTTCAGAGTCCCTTCAGAAGTTTCATATGGGAGTGAAGTCTCAATAATGACCTCTTTAGTATTCTTGTTTTGCTCCTTGTCTCCATAGAAAGATTCTATGGTCTTTTCATTCTTATTTTGCTTTCTCTGCCACCTGGTAAAAAGTCATTCTTTTTCAAAATACTCTTTTGAATTTTTGCTTTGTACATGTATGCACAGTGAAAATTTTATCAATGGTTAACATTGTCTGTGCCACCAAAGAAACCAACTCCCATCTGAAATATCTGGGACAGAGCTGCCCTTAATGCCCCCCCATCTACACATGAATTACTTATTCATATAAAGAATTACTTAATGAGTAAATTGTCTCCATCAGTAGGATGAACAACGTTATTTTCAGATGAAAAATTGCCTGTTGACAGTGGAAAGACTTTCCCAGTTGGTAAATATGAAAAGTAGATTTCTATTTTTCTGGGACATGAAAGCACTTGCCCCTTACTCTCTGTTCTCCTCATAAAAGGCAAACTGCCTTTCTTGAGCTTTTCAAGTTGCCTGCTGCTGCTACTGGTACTGCTACTATTACTGTTGTTCCTACATCTAAGGGTTACTGCTATTACTGCTGCTGTTAATATTGTTGTCGCTACTTCTGCTTTTCCTGCTATGTCCTCCATCTGCTGCTGCTACTGCTGCTACTACTGATGCTCCTCCTCTTGCTTCTCTATTTTATTACTATATCTATGTAAGAATTTCTAATTTTTCTCCCCTCAAACCATTCCATCCTGGGAGTTGACTGATATAGAAAAATGTCAACTTTCGCAAGATCTGAAGGCAAGTTAAATGATTATACCTTTCATTCTTTAAAGTTGTGTCCACAGCCCCTACCTGGTATGTAGCACAAATCTGAATAATATTTTTGATAGACTGGTTGATTTGTGGGCATACGCCTGGTGTGCATTTTTT
Source organism: Potorous gilbertii (assembly GCA_028658325.1). Lineage (NCBI taxonomy): Eukaryota > Metazoa > Chordata > Mammalia > Diprotodontia > Potoroidae > Potorous > Potorous gilbertii. Next base: position 8,353 of record JAQQSK010011289.1, on the reverse strand, counting down.
TTCTGACCTGCTAAAACAATTTCTAAATTTGTTAGTTTCTTCTTATGATGAAGTTCCACCAAATCATTAGTGTTGATTTTCTGGCAATCAAAAGTCCACGCCCTTCAGTTACATAGGATTTTCCAGGATTTGTGATATTCTGGCCAGAAATCAAGGTTACCTGCATATCCCCCCAAAAGGAAAAGGAAATGGGGGGTGAAACTCCTGTTCAAACAAAAGGATCTGTAGGTTGTGTTTCAAAATGTGTTTGAATTGATGCAAATTTCTTAAAAGGAAATCACTGTTAGACAGCTTAAAACTAAAGAAAATCAAGAAAGCTATTTCTATATGTATTAGTGCAATGAATGATAGCTTTTGAAGAAAGTTTGGACAATGAGGTTAAGAGAGAAATAAATACAAATAGTAATAGAGAATATGACACCAAATTATGCTCTCTCTGTCCGTCTTTCTCTTCTCTTTCCCTCTCCCTGTTCCCCACTCACTTCTCTCTCTATCCCACTATTTTCTTCTCTCTCTCTCCTCTCTCTTCCTCTCCCTTTTTTATGTTTCTTCTTTTTCTCTCCCTGTTTCCCTTGTTTCTCTCCCTCTCTCTCCACCATTTTGCCTCTCTTTCTCTTCCTATCTCCCATTTTTCTTCATATACCACCCTTTCTCCTCTGATTACACACCGCAAAATATGAAATCTCAACATCTTTTGTTCTTTACTGATATTCACTAGATAGCGTATGATGCTTCAGATTATATAGAATAAGGTGAAGGGCTTTTTTTTGACTATTTATAGTTATTATTTCTTATTTACTCTTCCATGACAAAAGTGAAATAAATCTGTATTGTGATTTTTATTTCTGTACTGCTGTTGATTCGTTAGTTTTCCTCCCTCAAATGTGTGAAGGTTCTTGAAAAAACGTTAAAAAAAATCTGAATCTAGTTAATATGTCTATCCTTAAATGTATCCTGGCAGTAAAAGTAAAAATTCTTGGTGAAATTTAACAAAACAGCAAAAAACCCTGTCAAACCTCATTCAATCTAAGTAGTCAATCTTTGTAGTCTAAGACATAGAAAAGAGAAGGACTTTTGTTTTCTGTGCAACAGTGAGATATAGTGAATGGGATATCAGTAAATTTGTGAGGTCCCTCTTCTGAGTCATTGTAGGAGTTGTGAAGACTTAATTTATCTATGTCTGTATCTCTGTATAGGCACATAAATCAGAATAATGGGACACCTCATCAATATCACAAGAGTCATGTAGGTTAAGCTCCATTAAATAGGAAAGGAGCACATAGATATATGTTTAAATCCAAGAAATACCAACTATATTCCAAAAGCTAAGAAATAAATTATTCCTACATTTCCTGATTAATATGTCTTACGTAATGCATCTTTCATTTTCTCCCCTAAATAATTAGCTTCCAAAGTTAATCACCTACTAGACAATAAGAACTAAAGTCCTTACTAAAATATTTAAAGTTCCAAATAATTAACCCTTGACATGTTCTAATCGTTTTCCCACAGTTTTTTTTTTCCACTTTGACTGACCTTCCATCTCTACTGAGTTCAAAAAGAAAAAAAATGATATGGAATGAGTATTGAACAGAAAAATAAATACATGGAGTGGTAACACCTTGATTATAAGGTCAAGTCAAAGGTCTAGTTTAAAAAAGAGTGAGGGAGGGGGACAGAACCAAGATGGCAGAGTGAGAATAACGACTCACTTAAGCTCTCCCATAAACTCCTTCAGATTCCTCTGAAAGGAGAATCTGACCAAATTTTGGAGGTACAGAATCCAGTGGGAGACAGACTGTGACAGATTCGGAGCCCAGGTTGGAGTGGAAGGTCCACGGGAAGGATTTGTTCCACGGGGGTGAGCCCACAGTGGACAGCGCAGTGGAACAAAAGGGACCCGAGAAACCTGAGAGTGGGGAGCAAAATGGGCGGAGCAGTACCTAGGGCGGGGACAAGCCGAGCCGTGCCAGTGAGAGCCAGATATAAGCACAGCAGATCCTAAGACCTTGAGCCCGAAGACTAAACTTCAGAAAGACACCTACTTGAACTTCTGGAAGTCAGAATGGCGAAGTGATTGGTAAATGCTCTCTCCTCCCCCCTTGATGACTGTGAAAGAAGCATAAAATATTTCCCCTTAAAAATCCTAGATCAGCAGGAACAGCAGAGGGGCCCATTGTCTCATAACACCTGAGATGGGGAAAATAGCTAGGCAGAATTCCTCCTGTGATGGCAGAAGCAAACTGGAAGGACAGAGGACTCAGGCCAGAGAAAACTCGCACTAGGACCCAGACAAGCCTCAGCGCCAAGAGAGGAGCCCCAGGAGGGGTGGGAACACTCATTAGCATCTAGGCGTGCCTCAGGATTCCAGGAGAATCAGAAAGACAATAGGGTAGCTGGGATCACCAACACCTGAGCTTGCCTTTGCCTCAGTTCAGCTGAGGAGATCTCCTGTGACCAAAGCACTACTCCCCCACACTTAACAAACTAAACCAGGGTTGAACAGAGAAACACAAAACAATAACATGCTTTTAGCTTTTTCACACATCAGCTCAACTAAAAGTTCCTAGCTTCTAACTGAAAGAACCAGAAGACACAACACTCAATCAATATCATGAACAAGAAAAACAACGGGGCCGAAGAAACATAGAATCTTTCTATGGAGATAAGGACTAAAACACAAACACCAAAGAGGTCAGAGCTGAGACTGTACTTCCACCTGAAACTTCAGAAGGGACTATGAACTGCTCGCAAGCGCAAGTAGCTCTCCTGTAAAAGCTGACGAAGGAAATAGAAGAAAAACTGGCCAATGGTTTTAAAATTATTAAGAAAGAATTCACAGATGAGAACATCTCTTTGAAAAGAAAAATTGAACAAATGGGAAAGGAAGTACAAAAATTAACTGGAGAAAATGGGTCCTTAAAAGGAAAAATTGGGCAGACGGAAAAGTAGTTGCAAAAGTTAACGGAAGAAAACAATCTGATAAAGATTAGAATTGGGCAAGTAGAAACTAATGACTCAATGAGACAGCAAGAATCAGTCAAACAAAATCTAAAGAATGAAAAGATAGAATAAAATGTAAAATATATAATATGGAAAACGACTGACCTGGAAAATAGATCCAGGAGAGAATACTTAAGAATTATTGGCCTACCAGAAACCTGTGATGGAGAAAAGAGCTTGGAAAATATCTTGCAGGAAATCATCAAGGAGAAGTGCCCAGAAGTGCTAGATTCAGAGGGCAAAATAGTCATTTAAAGAATCCACCGATCCCCTCCTGAGAGGGATCCCAAACTAAAAACCCCGAGAAATATAGTTGCCAAATTCCAGAGCTATCAAGTGAAGGAGAAAATATTACAAGCAGTCAGAAAGAAACAACTTAAATATCAAGGAGACACAGGCAGTATTACAGAGGACCTTGCAGCTTCTACATTAAAAGATCGAAAAAATTGGAATCCAATATTTGCAAGGCAAGGAAGTTGGGACTAGAACCAAGGACCAACTACCCAGCAAAGTTCAGCCTATCATTTCAAACAAGGAGAAAGTCGTTCAACGAAGTAAGGGATTCCCAGAGCTTCCTAACCAAAATGCCAAAACCAAATAGACAATTCCATCTTCAAATGCAGGTCTCAAGAGAATCATAAAAAGGTAAATACAGGGGGAAAGAAACAACTTCTCACTCAATAAGGGGAAAATGTTTACCTCCCTATAAGGGAGGATGATACCTGTTAATCTTGGGAATTATGTAGCTATTATGAAATATAAAAGGGATATACATAGAGGGAACTGGTATAAAGTAAATGATATCATGATGAAAAATATGATTTAAGTATGAGAAGGGATTGTAATAGGTGTGAAAAGGAGGAAGCAGAAAACGGCAAATTGCATCTCAAGAAGAAGTACAAAATTATAGTAGAGGGGAGGGAGATTAGCATTGTTTCAGAGTTACTCTCATCTGATTTGCTTAAAGGACAGAACGATAAACTTAAGTAGATAATCCTAACTAGCTCTATGGGAAGTAGGAGGGGAAGAGGGAAGAAAGGGGAGGGAGCCTAAAAGGGAGGGAAGAAGCAATAAGAGTGAAGGGGAGCAAAAGGGAGGGGGGTAAAAGGAGGAGGGGGAGGCTTCAGGAGGAGGTGGTGAAAAGTGAATATTATTGAGGAGGGGAAGGGAGACAGGAGAGCTAAAAGCACAAATGGCGGGAAATAAGATGGAGGGAAATACACAGATTGTAATCATAACTGTGAATGTGACTGGAATGAATTCTCCCATAAAACGGAGACAGATAGCAGAATCGATTAAAACCCATAATCCAACAATAAACTGCTTTCAAGAAACACGTTTGAAACGGGGGGATACACATAGGATAAAGGTGAAAGAACGGAGCAGAATATATTGTGTGTCAGCTGATTTAAGAAAGGCAGGGGTGGCAATACTAATCACACACAAAGCAAAAGCAGACATAGATTTAATCAAAAGGGATAAGGATGTAAAACATATCCTGCTAAAAGGCACCATAGACAATGAAGCAATATCATTACTAAAGATGTATGGTCCAAGTGGAATAGCATGCAGATTCTTAGAGCAGAGGTTGTGCGAGATGAAGGAAGAAATTGACAGCAAAACTATACTAGTGGGGGACCTCAAACTCCCCCTTTCTAAACTCGATAAATCTAGCCTCAAAATAAACAAGAACGAGGTTAAGAAGGTAAATAAAACTGTAGGTAAGGTAGCCATGACAGGTCTTTGGAGAAAATTGAATGGAAAAATAAAGGAATATACCTTTTTCTCAGTGGTACATGGAACATTTACAAAAATTGACCATGTACTAGGACATAAAAATTACACAATCCAGGGCAGAAAGGCCAAAATAATCAATGTATCTTTCTCAGATCATACTGCAAAAAAAATTATATGTAATAAAAGACCTTGGAAAGATAAAGCAAAAATCTACTGGAAACTAAATAATCTAATCATAAATAAGGAATGGGTTAAGGAAGAAATCATAGAAACAATCAACAACCTCATTCAAGAGAATGACAATAATGAGACAACCCACCAAATCCTATGGTATACTGCAAAAGCAGGTCTTAGGGGAATTTGTATATTTTTGAATGCCTACATAAAGAAAAGAGAGAAAGAGAAGATCAATGAATTGGGCATGTAGCTGAAAAAGCTAGAAAAAGAACAAATTGAAAATCCCCCAGAAAATAACAAACTGGAATCACTGAAAACCAAAGGAGAGATTAATAAAATTGAAATTAGGAAAGCTATTGAATTAATAAAAATGTCAATAGTTGATTTTATTTACAAAACTAATTAAATTGATAAACTTTGGATCAATTTGATTAAAAAAAAGAAAGAATAAAATCGAATTACCAATATTAAAAATGGAAGGGGTGAATTCACCTCCAATGAAGAGCAAATTAAAACAATAATTAGAAATTTCTTTACCCCAATTTATGGCCAAAAATTCGATAATCTAAAAGAGATGGATGAATATTTTACAAAATACAAATTGCCCAGATTAACAGAAGAGCAAGTTGAATACTTAAACAACCCCATCTCAGAAAAAGAAATTGAACAAACCATCAATAAACTCCCTAGCAAAAAATCTCCACGACCAGATGGATTCACAAGTGAATTCTATCAAAACTTTAAAGAACAGTTAATTCCGATACTATATAGATTATTTTTGAAAATTGAGGAACAAGGAATCTTCCGAAATTATTTCTATGATACAAACATGATTTGGTTCCCAAATCAGGAAGAGATAAAACAGAGAAAGAAAATTATAGACTAATTTCTCTAATGAATGTAGATGCAAAAATTTTGAAGCAGATTTTAGCAAAACGAATACAGCACCTTATCACAGAAATAATACATTATGATCAGGTAGGAGTCATACCAGGAATGCAGCGCTGGTTCAACACTAGGAAAACTATTAGCATTATTGATCATATCAAAAACAAAACTAACAAAAACCACACGATTGTCTCAGTAGATGCAGAAAAGTCTTTAGAGAAAATACAACACCCATTCCTATTAAGAACATTGGAGAACATAGAAAAAAGGGAACTTCACAAAATTATAGGCAGTATCTACCTAAAACCTTCAGCAAGCATAATATCCAATGGGGAGAAGCTAGATGCATTTTCAATAAGTTCAGGGGTGAAACAAGCATGCCCAGTATCACCACTATTATTCAATATGGTACTAGAAATGTTAGCGGTAGCAATTAGACAAGATAAATGAATTGAGGAAATAAAAATAGCCAAAGAAGAAACTCAGTTATCATTCCTTGTAGATGATATGATGATATACTTACAGAATTCTGGAGATTCAAATAAAAAACCACTTGAAATAATAAACAACTTTGGCAAAGCTGCAGGTTACAAAATAAACCCACACTAATCTCCTGCACTCCTATATATTAGCAACAACGTCCAAAAGCAAGAGATAGAAGGAGAAATCCCGTTTAAACCTGGGTAGACACTGTAAAATACTTAGGAGTTTACCTGCCAAAACAAACCCAGGGACAATATGAACACAATTACAAGACACTTTTTCAATAAATAAAGTAAGATTTAAGGAAGTGGAAAAACATCAGTTGTTCATGAGTAGCCCGAGTTAATATAATAAAATGACAATTCTACATAAATTAATTTACTTAATTAGTGCTATACCAATTAACCTATCAGGTAATTATTTTCAAGAGCTTGATAAAATAGTATCCAAATTCATTTGGTAGAACAAAAGTTCCAGAATATCAAAGAGACTAATGAAAAGATATGCTTGGAAAGGTGGCCTAGTTCTACCAGACCTCAAACTGTATTATAAAGCAGCAATTATCAAAACAACTTGGTACTGGCTAAGAAACAGAGGGGTAGACAAATGGAATACACCTGGCACTCAAGACACAGTAGGCAAGGAATATAGCAACTTCCTGTTTGATAAACCCAAACCCCACAGATTCTGGGATAAGAATTCACAGTCCGACAAAAATTGCTGGTAAAACTGGTTAACAGTGTGGTGGAAATTAGGCATAGACCCATGTCTGACACCGTACACAAGAATAAAGTCCACATGGGTACAAGATTGAGGCATAAAGATTGATACCATGAATAAACTGGAGGAGAAAAGAACAGTGTACTTGTCAGATTTATGGAAATGGGAAGAATGTTTTACTAAAGAAGCCATAGAAAGCACTATGAAATGCAAGAGGGATAATTTTTATTACAATAAACTGAAAAGTTTTTTCACAACGAACCTCGATACATCCAAAATTCGGGGGGATGTAGGAAATTGAGTAAAAAAAACTTTTTGTATAATCTCAGGGATAAAGGCCTCATTTGTAGAATATATAGAGAAATGACTCAAATGTATAATCATACAAGTCATTCCCCAGTTCATAAATGGTCAAAGGATATGAACAGGCAATATTCAGGGGAAGAAATTAAGATATCTATAATCATATGGAAAAGTTCTCTGAATCACTACTGATTAGAGAAATGGGAATCAAAACAACTCAGAGGTACCACATCACACCTATAAGACTGGCAAACATGACAGAACAAGAAAATAATAAATACTGGAGAGGATGTGGGAGAGTTGGAACACGAATTCATTGTTAGTGAAGCTGTGGGAACAGTTTGGAACTACGACCAAAGGCTACAAAAAGGTGCATACCCATTGACCAAGCAGTATTGCTGCTAGGACTGTCTCCCCAAGAGATAATACAAATGACAACGGGTCCCAAATCTACAAAAACATTTATTTTTTAATGATTTTTAAATATAAATTGATTTATTTAACTTTTTACATTCATTTTCACAAGATTTTGGGTTCCAAAAATTTTCCCCATTTATCCCCTCCCCCAACCCCAGTACAATGAGTATTCTTATTTCCACTACCACCAATGTACCCTCTCTTCTATCATCCGTCCTTTCTCTTGTCGCCCTTCTCTCTTTTGTCCTATAGGGCCAGATAACTTTCTATTCCCCATTACCTGTATTTCTTCTTTTCCAGTAACAAGAACAATACTCAACAGTTGGTCCTAAAACTTTAAGTTCCAGTTTCTCCCCATCCCTCCCTCCCCACCCATTCCCTTTGGGAAGGCAGGCAATTCAATATAGGCCAAATCCGTTTAGTTTTGCAAATGACTTCCATAATAGTCGTGTTGTGTAAGACTAACTATATTTCCCTCCATCCTATCCTGCTCGCCATTGTTTCTATTCTCTCTTTTGATCCTGTCCTTCCCTGAGTGTTGTCTTCCAATTGCTCCCTCCTTCCATTGTCTTCCCTTCCATCATCCCCCCACCCTGCTTATCTCCTTCTCCCCCAATTTCCTGTG
>JAQQSK010011288.1:0-12333 GCA_028658325.1 Potorous gilbertii | reverse complement strand
AACAGTTCAACTTTGATTAAGTCCCTTATGACTTCTCTTTGCTGTTTTCTTTTTCATGCTTCTTCTCATGCTTGTGTTTGAAAGTCAAATTTTCTTTTCAGCTCTGGTCTTTTCATCAAGATTGCTTGAAAGTCCACTATTTCATTGAAAGACCATATTTTTCCCTGAAGTATTATACTCAGTTTTGCTGGGTAGGTGATTCTTGGTTTTAAACCTAGTTCCTCTGACTTCTGGAATATCCTATTCCACGCCCTTCAATGCCTTAATGTAGAAGCTGCTAGATCTTGTGTTATCCTGATTGTATTTCCACAATACTGGAATTGTTTCTTTCTAGCTGCTTGCAATATTTTCTCCTTGACCTGGGAACTCTGGAATTTGGCCACAATGTTCCTAGCAGTTTCTCTTTTTGGATCTCTTTCAGCCGGTGATTAATGAGTTCCTTGAATACGTATTTTGCCCTCTGGTTCTATCATATCAGGGCAGTTTTCCTTGATAATTTCATGAAGGATGATGTCTAGCCCCTTTTTTGATCATGCTTTTCAGGTAGTCCCATAAGTTTTACCTTGTCTCTCCTGGATCTATTTTCCAGGTCAGTTGTTTTTCCATGAGATATTTCACATTATCTTCCATTTTTTCATTCTTTTGGCTTTGTTTTGTGATTTCTTGGTTTCTCAGAAAGTCATTAGCCTCCTTCTGTTCCATTTCAATTTTGGGAGAATTATTTTCTTCAGTGAACTTTTGCACCTCTTTTTCCACTTGGCTAATTCTGCTTTTGAAAACATTCTTTTCCTCATTGGCTGTTTGAACCTCTTTTGCCAGTTGAGTTAGCTTATTTTTCAAGGTGTTATTTTCTTCGGCATTTTTTTTTGGTCTCCTTTATTAAGGTATTGATCTGTTTTTCATGCTTTTCCTGCATCTCTCTCATTTCTTTTCCCAGTTTTTCCTCCACCTGTCTAACTTGAATTTCAAAATCCTTTTTGTGCTCTTCCATGGCCTGAGCCCATTGGATATCTATTTCAGATGTTTGAGACACAGAGGCCTTGGCTCTTATGTCTTTACCTGATGGTAAACAGTTTTCTTTCTCGCCAGAGAGGAAGATTGGAATCATTTGTTCACCATGAATATAACTTTCTATAGTCTTATTTTTTTCCCCTTTTCTGGGCATTTTCCCAGCCAGTTACCCGACTTCTGAGAGTCTTCTCCACCGCCACCTAGGTCCACCCAGCTAGTGCTTGGGGTCTGAGATTCAAATGCTGCTCCCCAGCGTCAGGGATTTTGGAGGCTGGTTGGCTGTTATTCAGGGTAAGACTAAATCAGGTTGTCAGGTGGGGGCAGGGCCACCTCCCAAGCTCAATTCCCTCAGGGGGTTTATGCAGAGAACTTCTGTAATGGAGCTGCTGCTGAATTCCTGCCTGCTCTGGGAGCCTCTGGCCACCCGCTCCCTCTGCTGCTGACTCCCGATGGGGCCCGAGTTATGGAGACACCCTACTCCCCTCTCAGTCCAGACATCTCTCTCGCTTTCCTGTGAGTCTGTGAGCGGAGGGACCTTTACGGCCACTGGAGATTCTGTCCCTGGAGCCTGCTCGGATCTGCTCCTCTCAGTGCTGTGCAGCCAGTGCAGGGCAGGGCAGGTCTCTGCCCCCGTCTCATGCACAATTTACCTTTGGGTTCGGTTTTCAGGCCTCTCTGCAACGGAAATCTCCTTCACTGTGTTGCTGCTTGGCTTCCACTGTTCCAGAATTTGCTGGAAGTTCTTTTTAGAGGAAATCCATAGGCTGTGGGTTTGGAGCTAGCATATGTGAGTCTGTCTACTTTGCCATCTTGGCTCAACCCCCAGAATGAACTCTTTGAAATGTGTCACAGAATGTACTTATAAATCCATCTGACCCTGGAGATTTATTCCTAGGTTTTTCTTTGATGGCTTGTTCAATTTCTTTTTCTGAGATGTGGTAATTTAAGTATTTTACTTTCACTTCTGCTAATCAGGGCAATTTTTTTTTTTTGCAAATATTCATTCATTGCACTAAGATTAACAAATTAATGGACATATAATTGAGCAAAATAGTTTCTAATTATTGTTTTAATTTCCTCTTCGTTGGAAATGAATTCACCCTTTCCCTTTTGATATTGGCAATTTGGTTTCCTTCTCTCTCTGTTTTAATCAAATTGACCAAAGTTTATCACTTATATTGTTGTTTTTACATAAACCAGCTCTAAGTGTTGTTAATCAATTCATAATTTTTCAATTTTATTTTAATTAATCTCTCTTTGGGTTTCAGTATTTCTAGTTTGATATTTATTTAATTGGGGACTTTCAATTCGTTCATTTTCTACCTTATTCAGTTGTAAGGCAGAATCATTGATCTCTCTGTATTTTATTCACGTCCACATTTAGAGATTGAATACTTCCCCTAAGAACTGCTTTTTCTACATCAAATAAGTTTTGTTAGGTTGCCCCATTATTGTCCTTCCCTTGAATAAAGTTATTGATTATTTTATTATTTGTTGTTTCACTGACTTATTCTTTAGGATTAGATTATTTAATTTCTAATTAATTTTTGGTCCGTTTTTCCATGTTCTCTTTTTATATAAATTTTTATTGGATCATGATCTGAAAAGAATATATTGACTATTTCCCTTTCTGCACTGAATTGTGAGGATTTTATGCCCTAATACATGGTCAATTTTTTTTTTTGTATGTGCCATGTACCACTGAGAAAAAAAATGTTTTCTTTTCTATCCCCATCCACAGGTCTATCATATCTATCTTTTCCTGAATTCTATCCACCTAAGTGGAACACAGTCCAGCACAGACATGGAGCAAAGCTCAGCCTGGCACAAGCTGCGCCACAGTAAGGACAGGATTGGAGCGGGCTTCAAGGAGCCATGACACCAGCAGCAGCTGTGGGTCCCATAATCCTCAACTCACAAACACCAAAGAAATATTCAAAGGTCAGTGACAAAGCTCTTTCACTTGGATGAGAAGGGAACTCATAAGTCTGTTGCTGTCCCAGGCAGTAGCAGCTTTCATTTTTGGAGCATTCGCCTAAAACCCTTGGGGGAATTGACCAGGCTGATCTGAATCTCAACCCTGAGCGCCAGTCTTGGGGTGGGGAGGACTGAAGTATGGTGGAACTGGTAGAGGCTCTGGAGAATGAATTCTGCTCACAGACCAGAGCACAGGCTAGCAGAGGGATAAACACCTCCCCATTGATTGTGTCACCTTGGAGGACCTAAGAAATTACAGATGCCCAGAGTATACTGTTCCTTTGACAAAGAACTCAAAAGAAAAGTAACTGGCTGGGAAAATGACCAAAAAAGGAAAAAAATAAGACGAGAATAAGACAATACTTTCTTTGTGAGCAGATATTTTCTTCCATCCTTTCAGATGAGGAAGAACAATGCACACCAACAGAGGAAGACCTTAAATTCAAGGATTCTGCATCCAAAACCACCAAAAGAAATATGCAATGGTATCAGGCCATGAAAGAGATCAAAAAGGATTTAGAAAATCAAGTAAGAGACAGGGAGGAAAAATTGGGAAGAGAATGAGAGCAATGCAAGAAAATCTTGAAAAGAAATTCAACAGCTTTATAAATGAGACCCAACAAAATGTGGAAGAAATTAACTCCTTTAAACATAGCCTGACTCAAAATGCAAAAGAGTCTAAAAAAGTCAATGAGGAGAAGAATGATTTAAAAAGCAGAATTAGCCAAATGGAAAAGGAGATTCAAAAACTCACTGACTAAAATAGTTTAAAAAACAGAATGGAACACATGGAAGCTAATGACTTTATGAGAAACCAAGAAATTATAAAATGAAACAAAAAGAATGAAAAAATAGAAGAAAATGTTAAATATCTCATTGGAAAAACAACTGACTTGGAAAATAGGTCCAAGAGAGATGATTTTAAAATTATGGGACAACCCGAAAGTCATGATAGCAAAATAAAAAAAAGAGCTTGGGCATAATATTTCATTAAATTATCAAGCAAAACTGCCCTGATATTCTAGAGCCAGAATGTAAAATCAATATTGAAAGAATTCGCTGATCACCTCCTGAAAGGGATCCAAAGAGGAAAACTCCCAGGAATATTGTAGCCAAATACCAGAGTTCCCATGTCAAGGAAAAATATTGTAAGCAGCCAGAAAGAAATAACTCTAGGACTGTGGAAATACAATTAGGATGACACATAATCTGGCAGTTTTTACATTAAGGGACTGAAGGAATTTGAATATTATATTCCAGAAGTCAAAAGAACTAGGACTAAAACTAAAAATCACTTACCCAAAAAGCTGATTGTAGTACTTCAAGGGAAAAAATGGTAATTCTATGAAATAGAAGACTTTCAAGCATTCTTGATGAAAAGACCAGAACTGAATATAAAATCTGACTTTCAAACACAAGAATCAAGGAAACTATGAAAATGTAAAGAGGAAAGAGAAATCACAATCGGCTTACTAAAGCTAAGCTGTTTATATTCCTACATGGAGAGATAACATTTGTAGTTCTTGAAGCTTTTCTCAGTATTTGGGTAGTTAGAGGGATTATACACATGCACACACACACACACACACACACACACAAACACATAGATATAGATGTAAAAAGAAGGCACAGGGTGAGTTGAATAGGAAGGGATGATGTCTAAATAAATAAAATTAAAAAGTGAGAGAGGAATATATTGGGAGGAGAAATGGAGAAATGGAAAGGGACAATTTGTCTCTCATTAAAAAGGCAAGGAAAAGCTTTTTCAAGAGAGAAGAAAAGGGGAAGTTGAGAGGGGAAAAGTGAAGGTTACTCTCATCACGTTTAGTTGGAGGAGGGAATAATATGCACACTCAATTTGGTATGAACATCTATCTTAACACTACAGGAAAGTAGGGGAGAAAGGAATAAATGGGATGTGGGGGGATGAGAGAAGGGAGGGCAAGTAGGAGGAGGGGATAATTAGAAGTAAACACTTTTGGAGCGGGATAAAGTCAAAAGAGAGAATGGAATAAATGGCGGTGCAGCATAGAATGGAGGGAAATGTAGTTCGACTTTCACAACATGATTATTATGGAAGTCTTTAGCAAAACTACACGTTTATAACCTAAATTTAATTGATTGCCTTCTCAGTGCAGAATGGATGGGAGGGAGGAAGGGAGAGAAGTTGGAACTTAAAGTTTTAGGAATGAAAGTTGAGAATTGTTTTGGCACATACCTAGGAAATAATAAAAACAGGTAATGGGATATAAAATTCTATCCTGCCCTACAAGAAAAAAATATAAGATGAGGATAAGGGAAGGGAGGGATGTAATAGAAGGGAAGATAGATTGGGGGCACAGTAATAGAATGCATGATGTTATGCGGTGATGGGAAGGGAGACAAGAGGAGAAATTTGAAACTCAAAATCTTGTGGAAATGAATGCTGAAAACTTAAAGTAAATAAAAAAATAAATTTAAAGAATGAATTTTATTCATTTCTTTCTTGTTTTTTTTTTTTTGTTTTAGATTTATCAAGTTCAGAGACGGGGAGTTTTATGTCCCCCACTGGCATAGTTTTACTGTCTATTTCTTCCTTTAACTCCCTTAATTTCTCCTCTAAATGTTTGGATGATATACCACTTGGGCCATATATGTTATTACTTCATTTTCTATGGTGACTTTTAGCAGGGTATATTTTCCTTCCTTATTTCTTTTGATTAGATCTAGTTTTGCTTGTTCTTTTCCTAAGGTTAGGATTGCTTCCCCCACCTTTTTTTTTTTTTTACTACAGTTCAAGTATAGATCCAACCGTTTACCTTTGTATCCCCCTGTTTCAAGTGTGTTTCCGGTAGATGTTTTGCAGGATTATGTTTTTTAATTTATTCTTCTGTCTGCCTCAATTTTATGGGATAGTTCATCCCATTCACATTTACAGTTATGATTACCATTTGTGTCTTTCTCTTCCTCCTGTTTTTCTCTTTTTTGCTTTTATTTCTTACTTCTCCCTTGCCCTCTTCAAGAGAGTTTTGCTTTTGACCACAGTCTCCCCTCCCAATTGTACGTTTTTATGGCTCTCTTGAGTCTTGCATTTGAAGATCAAATTTTCTATTTAAATCTGGTCCTTTCATCAGGAAAGTCTGGAAATCGCTTTTTCATTGAATCTCCATTTTCATGCCTGAAATATTATGCTCAATTTTGCTTGATTATTGTTTCTTTGTTGTAATCCAAGTTCCTTTGCCTTACAGAATAGCATATTCCGATCTTTTAATGAAAGAAGTTACGAGGTCCTCTGTGATCCTGACTGTAATTCCTCGTTTTTTTATTTTTTTTCTTTCTGACTGCTTGTAATGTTTTCTTCTTGACCTGAAAATTCTGAAATTTGGCAACAATATTCCCTTCATTTTCAACTTAGGATTTCTTTTAGGAGATGATTGGTGGATTCTTTTTATGACCATTTTGCCCACTGAATCTAAGACCTCAGAGCAGTCTTCCTTGATTTCTTGGAAGATAGTGTCATGAATCTTTTTTTTTTCAGCATGGCTCTCTAGTACACCAATAATCCTTAGGTTTTTCCCCCTAGATATATTTTCCAGGTCAGTTATTTTTTCCAATGAGAGATTTTACCTTTTCTTCTATTTTTACAATTTTTAGATTTTGTTTGACTGATTCTTGAGGCCTCACAGATTGATCAGCTTCCGCCTGCCCAATTCCAATTTTTAAGGAAGAGTTTTCTTTAGTTGCCTTTGTACCTCTTTTTCTATTTGACCCGTTTTTCCTTTTAAGAAGTTATTTTCTGTAATAAGATTTTGATTAGATCTATTTTTGCTCTTGATTTTTCTAAGGTTAAGATTACTTCCCTTCCCTCTTTTTAAATTCAATTGAAGCATAATATATTCTTCCTCAGCTGTTTGCCTGTGTATCCCCCTATTTCAAGTGGTTTGCAATAAACATTTTGGAGGATTATGGTTTTTAATCCATTCTGTTCTCTACCTCCATTTTATGGGACAATTTGTCCCATTCATATTTACAGTTATGATTACTATCTGTGTCTTTCTCTTCATCCTATATTGCTCTTTTTTTTTCCATTTGGCCTTTTCCATTTTGTCTTTTCCATTTGGCAAAAAATTTTACTTTTTAAAGAGCTCACTATATTTTTAAAATCATTTGTCAATTTCTCTTCTACCTCTAATTTGGCTTTTAAAATCCTCCTTTGCTCTTCCAAGAATTCTCATTTGAACTGAAATTGGTTCATATTCCCTTGTGAGGATTCAGATATAGGTATAGTGTCAGTGCTGTCTTCTTTCCTGTTTTGATCTTCCCTGTCCCTGTAATGAGATTCTATGGCTTCTATTTTTTTTAATTTGTTTCTTTTTCATGATAATTGTCTTTTTCTTGCCTTTTAAACTGGATCCTGCTTCTAGGGCACAATAGTTTCTGTCTCATAATTCTTGTGATGGGAGTTAGGGATCTGGTTACTAGCTTTGTATGCTGTGACCTCTGATTCCTTCAACTAGACATTATATAATGCTGCAGCTTACTTGGTGCTGGATGGTCTGTGCCAAGATTGAGACCAGGTGAAAACTATCTGAGTTTACCCAAGGTTACCCTGAAGGTTGTTGCGTGAGGTGTGGGGGAGCTGTGGTGTGGCTACTCGATGGCTCCTCCTACCCTAAGGCTGCATTAAAGCATGAGTAGCTTCAGAGACTGGTGAACTGTGTCTATACTCATATCTGCCAAATTCCCTGGGCTGTGCTAAGGTATATGGTTTTGGAGCTTACCACCTCTACACCCCTGGGGCTCAAGATTTCCTCTTGGTCTGCTGAGGTGGGGCTTACTGGGATTCTACCTCTCCCTTTCAGTCACAGTTGTCTCCCCAGACTCCTGAGTTAAAAGACTCCTATTACCCTTGGTTCCATTATTCCAAGAATTTTCCTGGGGCAATATTCTCTGAACTTTTCAACATGAGAAAGGGAAAATGGGAGAACTTTTAGTTTACTCTATCATCTTGACTTCTGGAAGTTCAAGCTGGTGACTTTCAAACATTCAGCCTGTGGGCTGATAACCTCAAAAGCACCCACTGTTACTGCCAGGGGCCCCAGGCTTCTCTCACCCACTCTCACTTCTCTACCTGATTCGGGTCCTGCACTGAGAGGTTTGGGAGTTTGTTCTGCTACTGGTGACTCAAACCACCCAGGGTTATTCCTACTCTACTGTGGCTGAGTACAAGCTGGTGCAGCCCTAGCACATCGCACTCTCACAACCCAGTGTAACAGACACTTCTCATCAACATTGTGGGCTATCCTTAGCTGGAAATCTGCCACACTGTGTTTCTTAGTGGATTCTGCCACTCTTAAATTTCTTCACATTCACTTTTTAGAGGTGTCTGAAGGACTTTGTTGGAGAGCTCAAGTGAGTCTCTGCTTTCACTCGTCCATCTTGGCTAATTTTTGAAAGCATTTGTTTTTAAATAATGACAATTGTTTTCCTATTCAAATTCATGGAAAATCTGATATTTATCATAAATGAATATGATTTAGCATGGAGGTATGTTGCCTCATTCTGAAAGGAAAATCACAAAAAGAACACGTTGTTTTTCTCATAGTTCTCTTTGCCAGCAATTTTTCTATGGAACCTTTTATTTGAAATTACTAGACTAGTCATAACTTTTTTTTCTAAGCACTACATTGGGGCAGAGGGTAATGTTGTCTAAGTCAAGCTAGAGAGCTTTCTGCCTATTATACACATTAGTGCCACATTAAAATTTGATGGGTAATGTATATATACATATATATATATGTATATATATACATATATATATATACACACACACATACACTTATATAAATGTATATACATGTACACACATATACACACATATACTGATATATATATATATATATGTGTGTGTGTGTGTAATAATTGTATTTCCTATTGCCCCACAAAAATAATGATACAAAAGCCTAAAAGGCTAAATTTTTCAGTTTTTTTTACTAGCTATTCTTCAAAGTAAGTCAATGATCTTAAAACATAAACACATACACAGAAAAAGAGAGAGACAAAGGAGACACCATTTTACTTTAAATATAGGTAATATAGCTTGTTAGTACACATCTCTTCTTGGGTGAAAAAACAGAAGAATTAAAAGTTCATGTGCATAAAAATAATTTCCTTGTAGGTGGTTCACCAATCAAGAAAAGACAGAGTGTTCATTGAATATAAAAGGAAATCCCTGTACACATGATGAAGAAAAGAAAAAGGAAGTACTTGGAGATCTTGGAGAAAATAAAGACAAGATTCTGAAAGACATGATTATAATCATATCTTGTAGTAAGCTCAACATTATAGGGACAAATGAAGCAATTTGGAGCATGAGAAACCAAGGAAAGTAATAAAATTACTTATAAATCTCCGTATATTTATATAAATTTTTTCTATTATGGTTAGAAGTCAAATATAGTAGATCCAGTTCCCCATTATTTTATGAAGCTCTCACTCTCTATCTTACTGCTGTGTTTCTGATAAGTAACGGGAAAAAAAATAAAAAATGATGCCATATTATAGGAGACAGGTTTAAGCTAGCAGCATATCTCAGTAAAGATTTTGCCACACAAAGTAGTCAGAGTTCAGTGCATTTCTCAGTGGTGACTATTTCAGGGCTTTTCTATCTTTCTTGTAAATGAAATGCTAGCTTAAGAAGTAGGCCTAGTGGGCATTTTCTCAGTCAGAACCTACTGTAGATTGCAATGTGATCGTACACTCTACAGACCAGTGACAAGAGCAGAAGCATTTGAACTGTAAAGAGACAAAACTTTGCCCTAGTGTAATAGAATCCCAATTCCAGATTGCATCAGAGGACTATAATTGGTACGAGCCAAAAATACCCAATATTTCTGGAAAAGGGCAGAGTCTTGCCTGCTTTAGTGTTCAAGGAGGCCAAGTTGAGTATGAGATGTGTGAGGCCTTGTTGAGTCCTTTTCAAATCTGATATCAGATACTTTTTGTGGTATATAAGGCATATGCCTCAGGGAGTACTGGTCTGAGTGCTTGCTCAAGGCTACTCACCCACCTTTGGTATCCACAAGTCACCCAGCTCTCATCTGTGACTCCAAAAATCTGTAGCATGTTCAATGGCCACAACCTGGTTAAACAGTCTATGCAGACAGGCTGAACTAGGTTGCAGGTAACCAACAGACCTTAAACTCTGATGAATTAGGGGAACATATTCCCTAAACATGTAAAGACTTCTCCAGTAGAATGGGCAGATGAGAACAATTTGTTCCAAGGATCATAAGGATAACTGAAGTAATCTCTGTGGCGCTCAGAGCTTGATCAGATATTAAAGATGCCAAGGTCAGCCACTGAATCCTGTGCCATTGCCAGTTGTTTTGCCTTTCGTTCTTTCTCTGGATTTGGATGAATGTGGAAGAAACAGTGAGACTGACAACTTTGTGCAATTTTGCTTCACTTAAATTCAATTTATACATAAGTCAAGACATCATTCCTGATCCACTGTTTCAACAACTGAAGGATAAACAACATCCTAATACAGGAAAAACGATAAAAATCAAAAGTCATAAACCACTAAGTTCTCAGCTTAATTATTTCATCTAAAACTGCTAGCTGAATTGTCATGCACGAAAACTATTGAAGAGAGCACAACTCCATTGGACTGGCTATGTTGCTCAAAAGTCAAAAGTACATTTGCCTAAAAGACTATTTTACAGAGAACTCACAGAAGGCAAGCTATATAAAACCACTCTCAAGGTCTCTTTGAAGAATGTTGAAATTGATTGTGAGACATTGGAGACACTGGCACAGGACTGTTCAGCATGGTGTACTTACATTAAAGGAGGAACAGTGCTCCATGAGTGAAACAGAATTGCAGTATCTGAAAATGACCATGAAATGCACAAATTTGGAGGCAGTTTTACTTTAAATGTTCACATGGACAATTTGTGTCTGACCTGTGGTACAATCTTCCAAGCTTATTTGGTCTGATCAGGTATATTTAGTCACACTGTACCTTGGCTACTGCGACGTGTTTTTCTTGGTTATACTGATTTGTTATGAGATTGATTCTTATTGAGGTGAACAGTTTATGAGAAGCAATGGAAGTAGGAAAAGGAAAGAAAAATAAATGCAAAACTACACAATAGAAAGCAAAAAGATTTTCTAAAGGGAATTTCCAGTGCTTAGGGCAAGCTGACACATAGTAGATTCTTAATAATATTCATTAATTGGTTTGTTGAAAAGGAGACAATACAGTTGTACTACTACCTTACTAAATTCTATGTGCACTTTTAAAGAAAATTACATGTAAGCATTTTCGCATTTTTTTAAGCTTATTAAACTTTTCATTTCTTATAATACGGTGGTGTTCCATCACAACCATATACCAAAACTTGCTCAGTCATTCCCCAGTTGATGGGGATTCTTTCATTGTCTAGTTCTTTGCCACCACAAAGAGAGCTGCTATAAACTTCCCATTCACATTCAGTTATAATTACTATGGATGAATTTCCCTTCATCTTATTTTTTTTCAGTATTTTCTTCCAAGCTTCTCTTTTAACCCTATCTCTTACTATATCTTCTCCACACCCTCATACAACCTACTTCATCCACCCTTTCAAGAATCCCCCTACCACATCTCCCTATTTCCATCATAATCCATGAACTCCTCCAAAATTCTTCCATCCTTTCCCCTACCATTGCAAATTATATTTCGAACACCCCTCTAAAATTTCCTCCTTTGCTATGTCCCCCAATTTTCTCACTTCTGTATGTGCTCACAAAGCTTCTACACCCTTCCATATTCACACATTATTTCTTTGAGGCAATATTGTTTTAAGAATACTTTGAATTTCTAAGTAATTTTGATTGTATAAATATACAAATTAAAAATAGTGGACATAGGAAGAAAGATACTGTTTACATCTAGGGAAAGAACTGATAGAGATATGTATAGAGTAATTTTACACATACATGCACACATACACACACAACACACACACATACATAAATTATATATATACACACATACGTATACACACACATATACATGTGTGTGTATGTGTGTGTGTGTGTGTATCTCTCTCTACTTATTTCTAATGGTAAGTATCTGTAGGAGAGGGGGGAGTGAAGAAAAAAGGAAAAAATAAATTTATGTGGTGCCTTTGCTGCATATTTAGAGGGAATAGCAAATTGGCATATTTGCAGTCTCATGTGCAATCACATTTTTTATTGCACTGTTATGGAGATGCTTGTTTTGTTACATGAACAGAAAAAAAATATTTTTTTTAAATACATTTATTTAACTTTTTACATTCATTTTCACAAGATTTTGGGTTCCAAAATTTTCTCCCC
>JAQQSK010011287.1:0-12333 GCA_028658325.1 Potorous gilbertii | reverse complement strand
GGTAGCGCGGAGCGGAGGGCGGGTCTTACCTAGTCCAGGGTGGCGGTCGGGTGGGAATGCGAGACGGAGGGCGATACTTACCTTGGCCGGGTGGAGGGCTGGAAGGCGGGCGCGAAGGAGAGAAGGAGGGATGTATTTGATGGGTTAGAGGTTTGCTAAGTAACGTATTTTGTGTAGGGTTTGTTTGTAGGGTTGTGTTTTATGTGAGGTGTGTTTGTTTGTGGTGTAAGGAAGTGTCTTGTGTACAGTCACCAGCGGTTTTTAGCGTTGAGTAGCTTTGCTGCGGACGGCTGTGCGGACTGCTGGTGAATGTGTGGGAGAGTCGAATGTTATTGGAGGATGGAAGGTTCTTGTTACTAGGTTATGAGTGAACGTTCTGCGTGTTGTCATCCTCTTCATGGGGGTTGGAAGTCGTCCAGAGATGTTTGGAACGTAGGGGTTTTTTTTTTTTTTTTTTCTATGGCGGTTGATTCCATTTTGTATTTGTAAGGTTTATTTTTGGCACTTTTTTAATAGGTCATTTTTTAGCAACAACGTCTTATTTTTCCAGTTTGGAGTGTTAATTTTATTTCCAAACTT
Source organism: Potorous gilbertii (assembly GCA_028658325.1). Taxonomy (NCBI): domain Eukaryota; kingdom Metazoa; phylum Chordata; class Mammalia; order Diprotodontia; family Potoroidae; genus Potorous; species Potorous gilbertii. The sequence continues at coordinate 11,754 of JAQQSK010011287.1, read as the reverse complement.
TCGTTGAAAATTATTATGGGTGATGTAATTTGTGTAAATTAATGTTTAGGTATATTTATTTTAACTTCCGGGACAAAAGACCTTTTACGTGAATAAACGCGAGAAGTAGGCGGAGGAATTTTGAAGGCTGTGACGAGGTCGTGGCGTATTCAAAATGGCGGCTGTGAAAAAATTTTAAGCAACGTCCTAAGGACATTTACCAGCATTTCTAAAATTTAATACAAAACAAAAGGTGGAGAAGTTAATCAAGTTCTTTTCATGTATTATGGAAGCCGGAACTCAGGACTTCGTTCCCCCACCCGAATGCCCCGTCTTCGAGCCAAGCTGGGCCGAGTTCAGGGACCCGCTGGGCTACATCGCCAAGATCCGGCCCATCGCCGAGAAGTCGGGCATCTGCAAGATTCGGCCGCCAGCGGTAAGATTTTTAACTAAATAGAACAAAAATTAAAGACATTGAGTTTCCAACCAAAGGTTAGGACACTTTAAGCTCAGCAACACAGACACCTACCACATCACATTCTTCAAAAAAAATACACACCGCAATCACCAAAATATTTCCAAACAGCAATTATTTTTAACCCTAAAAGGGAAGAAAATAAAAGAAAAGGAAACAAACCTTATTACAAATAAAAACACATCTCTCACTCAAACACAACACAGAGGACAACACACATAAGAAATCCAAACCACAAACTAAGCATCAAAAACTACCACCCAAAAAAACAACCACAAAATTTAGGAATTAACACAATAAAAAAAAAACACCCAAACAACACAGCCATACACAATTAATTTTAATTCTAAAACCCACATAGTACCACTAAGCCCATAAGAACAAAAAAATTTACAGCATTAAATAAATTGAAATACCCAAATACTTTACAACATAAAATAAAAATAAATCATAAATAGAAATACTAAAAAAAAAAATTTCAATCACAACCACACAAAATAACAAACTAAATTTCCACTTCTGATACCACACAAAAACACATAATATTAACAAACCCCTTATATTTCAGTTATTTATATTTTTTCCATGACTATAAACTCCAAATATACAAACTAAACAACTCCACAAAATATTACCCTCTTATCATTTTATTCAATTTTTGCTCTATAAGTTCATAATAAAATTCTTAAAATAAGCCATTCAACACCATTTCCCCTACAAACCATACTTACATTTACATATTAACTTAACCTAAATTTATAGAACAAAATAAACTTCCATGTAACATAATAAAAAACATAATTAAAAATAATGCATTCACCTTGCCATCTTAAATATGTAATAAACTTTACATATTTCATCTTACTAATTTTAATCCTTAGTATTACTACCAGCATACAAAAATGCTATGTATTACTACATATAATAAAAAAAAAACCTTCATTTAACCCTACCCAAAATACTTCACAACAACATATTTAAATTTTTTTAATAAAATGAACATATGTATAGCAAAATAAAGAAAATATGCACACAGCTACAAAACAAAACAACACTTTTTAATTCTACACCACAATGTTACTCCTAACTCATCCTCTGACAAGGCCAGGTTCAAAACTATTTTCAACCAATAACATAAGATAGGAAAGACTCTTAAAAACCATATACTATTACAAAACTTCAAAATAAATTACTCCCTGTAAAAACTCACCCATATTGACAACATCAAAACACATAGATGAATACTTCTACCAGTGTCTACTGGTAATATTTATCTTTAATCAAAAGTCAAAAAACAATAATAAATTATCCAAAGCAACTACTTTTAACAATTTTATTTTTTCCCTCTCATCCATGATCTTAAAGGATTGGCAACCACCCTTTGCTGTAGAAGTAGACAACTTCAAATTCACTCCAAGAATTCAAAGACTGAATGAATTAGAGGTAAGTCAAAATATTAACAAGTCATTAACATTAAAACAAAACTACACTAATATTACCTATCCCTACACAGACCTCTTTTTATTTTCTCTTAATGTGAAATATCACACACAAGCTTCCAACTTTTCTAAATCCAGTACTTGCCAAACTCTAAACATGTCACATGTATTCAAAACTATTTCCTAAATTATTACCCAGTTTTGATTACCATTGCAAATAATTTTTTTTCCTCTAGACTTCTCTAATACACTAATATAGACTCCCCAAATGTGGATATCCACCACAAAATACTGAACATACAATAAAACCACAAAACAATATAAGCCTGTACTATCTTTAATATTGTCCAAACTTGTATCAGTAACAAAACTTCAAAGAAAAACCCTATTTATTAATACTATAAACTTTTGTCCCACAGTTGGGATAATTCAGGAAAAATTCAGTATGAATTATAAACATTATAATACAAGATATCATTTTTATCCCCTCCCTTCTTTAATTTCTTGGTTACCTCAATTTTTTTTCACAGAACTGATTGTACATTTAAATTTCAAGATGTAAGCTATTCATTGAACTTCAGATGTCCTCAAATATCTATTGATACAGTTATTGGTTTTAAAAAACCCAAAATAGATATCCCCAAAATATTTCAAGTGCAAATAAAAATTGAAAATGTCATTGTCAATGAGCATTCCATGCTTATTGATCACTTGAATATTACCCCCAATGAACTACATTCAAAAATTTCCCTGTCATTGTTGAGGACATCACCACCATATCCACTTTTCACCATTTTTAGTGTATTTAGATTTTTTCCCTAACCTTATTTCCTCTTCAAAGATATTCAGCTACCGTAATGATTTTCTTAAAATGTTCAACCATGTCACTGCCTTTCTCACCTCTTAAAGTAAGTTTCATTCTACCTTTTCTCCATTACTTTGTATTATATTTGTATAAATCTTATTACATGATATTCTTCCTCTCCCTTATAATGTGTGCTCCTTGAAGGCGTAAATTTTCACTTAATTGGGCATCCATGACAAACACATGAACAAAGGAGATGGCGTTTTTTGTATGGACCATAGAATCCATTTTTACTGGACCATCACTCATAGCTTTTTCATAATGAGGTACCCCTAAATTAGATGATGAACTTGCCCTCTCAAGTTGTTGGTATTTTGCAGATACAGGAAGAAACGCAAACTGAACAAAACGTTTGCCCACACTCTCTTTTTTCTCAGGCCCAGACTCGAGTGAAACTCAACTACTTGGATCAGATTGCCAAATTTTGGGAGATACAAGGTTCTTCTTTGAAGATCCCAAATGTGGAGCGGCATATCCTGGATCTTTACAGCCTCAGCAAAGTATATGTATCATCTTGTCCTCTCATTTCATCCTCCCTCTGGGTGTCAAAGTCTCTTTAATAACAAAACCTCAAAAGTGTTAAATAAATACCTCAGGCCATGCATCTTCTTTGTCACCAGGGTAACAGTTTCTCAAAGTATTCTTGTTTGAGCCTTGGTTTTAGGGGATGAATATGGTATGTATAGGCAATGGGAAAATGAAGTTTTCTGGTGACCTAAGCTAAGGATTTGGGCTGCTGAGAGTGACACCAACCAAGCCCCTGGGATATTAGAGAACTCGAGTATAAGTAATCCCATTTGATTTCTCTCTTTCCAGATTGTAGTGGAAGAGGGAGGCTATGAGGCCATCAGCAAAGACCGTCGTTGGGCTCGTGTTGCCCAGCGCCTGAACTACCCACCTGGCAAAAACATTGGTTCCCTGTTGCGCTCTCATTATGAGCGAATCATCTACCCTTATGAGATGTACCAGTCAGGAGCCAATCTTGTGGTAAAGAAAAGGAGCAGGGATAGAATCTCTACTTCTTTCACATGGGGATTCAGGCTATGGGAACCTACCTTTTTGTGTAGCTACTAATTGTCTTTTCTCTTTCTGCTGGTCCAAGCTAGGCTTAGTTCCCAGTGGGTGAGAGAATGACATTTGTCATAAATAGATTTTCCATATTTATTCTTCCAGAAAGTAATCTCTGCCATCCCCTCTCCCATCTTTACCTGCTGTATCTTTTCTCATGCTACTGTATGAGAGATTGCATTAATGTCCTATATTACTGTTCAGTAAGAATGTCTCAGTATAACAAAAATAATATGAGAAAAATGAGTGATGCTTATGATGAAACAGTTCAAAAAAGTTAATATAAATAATAATACCATTGCATAGTTTTTTTCACAGTATATATCAAGGCAGTTCACAGAACAAAAAAGTCATTGATTCATTTGGATATGTGAGCTTAATTTTGTTAGGGGTGTGGCCCCATCTAATTCTTCCCTGTGTACTCTCTAGCAGTGTAATACTCATCCATTTGAAAGTGAAAAGGACAAGGAGTACAAACCCCATAGCATCCCTCTGCGCCAGTCTGTGCAGCCCTCTAAATTCAACAGTTGTGGTCGACGTGCTAAAAGACTGCAGCCTGATGTGAGTGTCTCAGTAATTCTTGCTTCCCATTTCCATGTAGCGTAACTGATTTTCAAGAGTTTGCTGACTTGGTTCAATGTTTTCTTTGTGGGTCCCTGACCTTAAGTTCTTGGTTCATTGTCATCAAATTTGAAATATTTCCCAGAGTTCTTCAAACCTAGCAACCACCTATAAATTCATATTGTGTAAATAGATAGTTATTCTGTTCATGGAGATGTTTTTATGTTGTAAACATTTTAGTTAGGAGGGAATGAGTCAAAGTAGCACTTTGTTTTCAGTCTGACTGGTAAAGATTGGAACACACCTCTCCAAGGAAGAAACTTAGAACTTCGTATACTTTTCTACCTAGTTATGTATTTAAAGTATCTCAGTTAATGTCAGATAATGGTTCTAGTTCTATGTAATGTAGTGCTTTCCATTTTCTACCCCCACCTATTTCACATTGTTTTCTGCAGTGACGGTAAACTACATTGGATTCCATGAAACAGTATCACATAGATAACCTCTATGTCTTACAGCCAGAACCTACAGAGGAAGATATTGAGAAAAACCCAGAACTGAAGAAATTACAGATATATGGAGCTGGCCCCAAAATGGTGGGACTTGGACTTATGGCCAAAGAAAAAAGTCTTAGAAAGAAGGGTGAGTCTTTGGTAGGAGAGATGAGAAATAGTAAGATGCTTCACTGTGATCTTCAAGTGCTTGACACTGGTCTGTGATAGAAGCTTACCTTATTTTATTTTAGTCTCAGCTTCTCTGGATAAGGATGGACTTGAATGTCCTCCCACAGTGGTAGTGAAAGATGGAATGAATGTCGATCTGAAGCTAGAGACATCCTTCCACAAAACCTTTATGGATGGAAAGAAGGAGCTCTTTCACAGTCTGGAGCCTTGTACCAAAATGACAATGCGCCTTCGGAAGAACCACAGTAATGCCCAGTTTGTAAGAATCTCTTTTTTTTTGGTAAGGGGAAGGAAGGGGTCAGAAATTAAAAGTATAACCTGTAGGTGGTGGAACTGAAAATATTTGAAGTAATAGGACATAGAGCTAAAATATTGCCAGATGAGACTTTACAAATCAAGTTTCATTTCTTGTTATGTATGTGTGAGCAGCATTTTACTGATACATAAGTGCAAAGACTGAACATGCATAAACCAACTCTACGTTTTACCCCTTTCTCAGAGGTGAATAAATTACATGGGGAGAGGAAACTGTGCAACAATAGGTGAGGGAGGGTCTGACAGCTGACCCAATATCAGTAACATCTGAAGTCTACAAATGAGGGGACTTCGTTAAGAATTCAATGATCAGGAAAGATTAAGGAGGATGCTGGAGATAAAAAGCACAAGGAAGTGGTTGCCCCTGTGTCAAATGAATTAGTGATCTGTCCTCGTAACTGGTTAGGGAACTCAGGATAACATGTGGAAATTTCAGCTAGAAGTCATATAGATCCAATGATCCTTAGGGAAATAGATGTTAAGGTATGATTGTTAGTGATATTTGACTTTCTAATCCAATTTCAATTCATTTAACAATGCCAATAAGTCATAGGAGTGGTAGACATTTGAGTCACTCCCCTTTAGCAAAGCACATTAATATGTGAAATAAAGATTTGATTCTACTCTTTAAAATTCTCATTAATATTCTATAAGAACAGCACATGACAGTAAAAAGATAGATGGATAGAGAGATGGATGGATGGATGGATGGATGGATGGATGGATGGATGGATGGATGGATGGATGAATAGATAGACAATCAGAAAGACAGAGAGATAGATAGATAGTTAAATCAATAGACAGATAGATAGAAGGGTAGATAGATTTATAGAAAGATAGGTATACAGATAGACCTGTAGAGATTTAGACAGATAGATAGGTGGATATATAGATAGTTGGATATATAGATAGGTAGATAGAAAGATGGATACATAAATGGATGGAGAGGTAGATGGATAGATGATTAGAGAGAGTGTAAGAAGATAGGCAGATAGATCGACATATAGACAGTTATACAGATAGATAAGTGGATAGATAACTAGAGAAGTGGAGAGATAGATGGATAGATAGGTTAATAGGTAGGTAGGTATGTTGATAGATTAGACAGATGGAGAGAGAGATGGATGGATTTATAGAAAGAAAGGCAGATAAGTAGGGAGGTAGGTAGATATGTGGATGGATACATGGATAGATGTAAATGTATATATAAAAATATATGTGGATAGAGACAGATAGATCGATAGAAAGGTAGATAGCAAAATAGAAAGATAGGTAGGTAGATTGATAGATAGATGGATAGGTGCATAGAAGGGTAGATAGATTTTTAGAAAGATAGATATACAGATAGACATATAGAGATTTAGATAGATTGCCAGATAGGTGGATATATAGATAGGTAGTTGGATATATAGATGGATAGATAGGTAGATAGATAGATAGATGGATGGATGGATGGAGAGGTAGGTGGATAAATGGTTAGATGATTAGACAAAGTGTAAGAAAATAGGCAGATAGATTGACATATTGACAGTTATGCATATAGACAGATAGGTGGATAGATTTATAGATAAGTGGACAGATAGGTATGTAGATAGGTAGGTAGGTATGTAGATAGATAGACCCTCCTCCAGTAATTGTTTATACCAGTAATAATGAACAATCTAATAATTACATCTGTGGAATGCCCATGTGTTATTAAAACTATCACAGTGATGCTTGTATGTGATAGAAAGCTAATACTTAGCATAGGTGTGCCGAATATGTGTTCGGAGGAATGAAGATGACATGTTCCTGTTGTATGATGGCTGTAATGACAGTTACCATATTTTCTGTTTGCTGCCAACTTTGCTTGAGATCCTTAAAGGTGTCTGGTGTTGTCCAAAGCATGTAAGCTTATTACAAATAGCTTTGATTACCACATAGGGCATGGGTAATAGGGTTTGGTTTTGTTTTTTCATATTTCTATCTTCATAGATTGACTCATATATGTGCCGAATATGTGTTCAGGAGGATGAGGATGATAAGTTCCTGCTGTGTGATGGCTGTGATGACAATTACCACATTTACTGTTTGGTGCCACCTTTGCCTGAGATCCCCAAAGGTGTTTGGCGTTGTCCAAAGTGTGTCATGGCGGTATGGTACCTTCATATTTTGAGGACTACAATGCAGGACCTTTAGTTATTTCTCTGGCTAGGGTATTTGACTGTCCCAGTTACCACACAGTTTTACTTTCATTGTGTTGCAAGTAGACATTGCCATTGTTTCAGAATGAAACAATTCACAATAGTGTCACCAAAGAGGATAGAAAGGAAGGAAAGATTGAGGAATACATTGTACATGAGGGAGAAACTCTGTTTTGAATATTAACCAGATTGAAAGGAGGCATTCATTTTAAGAGGAAATAACAGTTTGTGAAAAAATGTGGAATATGTATGACAGTTTGGAGGTATAGAGTAAGGAATTTCTCATTGGCTAATCTGAAAAGGTCATTTAAAACTTTGCTTTGGTTGGGGTTGGGAGAGGTTCTCATTTACCCATAATTTGTTTTGTGATTTGTATGTCTTCTTCCAGGAGTGTAAACGGCCCCCAGAAGCATTTGGCTTTGAACAGGCCACAAGGGAATATACACTTCAGAGCTTTGGGGAAATGGCTGACACGTTCAAGGCTGATTACTTCAATATGCCTGTCCATGTACGTTGTAGGGACCAGATAATTTTCAGAGGGTGAAAGAAAAAGTAGGGGAACTGAATTGTAACCCTAAAACTCAGAAATTGCAGAGTGCTGTATTTTCTGGTCTCTATTCCCACTTATCCTGTTACTTCCCTTCCACCACACTTTCTACAGAGGAACAGATAATATACTGATTCACATTGTGTTCTTATTCCCCAGATGGTACCCACAGAGTTAGTAGAGAGGGAGTTCTGGCGGCTTGTGAACAGCATTGAAGAGGATGTGACTGTGGAGTATGGGGCTGATATCCATTCGAAAGAGTTTGGTAGTGGTTTTCCCATTAATGATAGCAACAAGCATTTGTCCCATGAGGAAGAGGTACAATCCTTAGTTGTGTGATTCTCTGTGTGGGAGGGAGAAATTCAAGGTTTTATTTATATACATATATATTAATACACACACACACACAGACACACACACAGACACACACACACGCACGCACGCACGCACGCACGCACGCACCCTCCCCGCCCCGTATCTTTACCTATATATGGATACATATATACATACATATGCACACACACATTCCATTTTGGATTACTTTTGCAACTCAACAATTATGTTTAGTTTTATACTATGTCATAGGAAGTGAAAAGAAGGGATCAGTGGAGACCAATAGAAATAGTGCTGAATCTGGAGACGTGTATAAATCTTGCACTTGCTACTGATTCTGACTATAAACATATAAACTTGTTTCTTTGTCTGTGTAAGTAGGACAGCTACAACACAATGACATTTAAATACTGCTTTCTTTATAATAACCCTGTGAGTCTCATTTACTCCTTGAGATCCATGCCTCTTTCTCTGTTTTCTTTAGGAGTATGCAGCCAGTGGCTGGAACCTGAATGTAATGCCTGTTCTGGAACAGTCAGTCCTATGCCATATCAATGCAGATATTTCAGGCATGAAAGTTCCCTGGCTATATGTGGGCATGGTCTTTTCCGCTTTTTGCTGGCACATTGAGGACCATTGGAGCTACTCCATTAATTATCTTCACTGGTGAGCAAACACTCAAGCTCCTAGAGTTGGGGGTAGTTAGGAAAGTAAGGTTTGCTTCACTGTGACATTTTTTATGCACTTACTATCAGGGGTGAACCAAAGACATGGTATGGAGTACCCTCATTTGCAGCTGAACACCTGGAGGAGGTTATGAAGAAGTTGACACCTGAGTTATTTGATAGCCAACCTGATCTCCTCCATCAGCTGGTCACACTTATGAATCCTAATACCCTCATGTCACATGGCGTTCCGGTTAGTATCATACCTTCTTCTTTGCCTCCTTTTGCACCCTTTTCTTTATTTGATCTTTTCCTTTTCCTTCTCTGTTCTACTTTTCCCACAGCATGATCATCATCCCAACCTATTACTTGGAAAGAAAAAACTAATAGAGTAGTAAGAATCCCTGAATCACTTACTCACTTTCAACATGAGAGTTTCAGAAAACCTGATACTGATAGATGGCAGGTTTAAATGTACAAATTGTACACTTGCTACTTCCTGTTTCTTTTCCAGTTCAATTAAGCTAACAGTTATAAAATGCTTACCACATGCAAGACTTATAACTGGTCACAAGGGATAAAACAAATATCTGTTGATTCAGTACCTTTCCTTGGAAGCTTCGGGAGCCTTTTGAGATTCAAGTTAAGACAACAGGTACAAAATAATATGAATTAGTCTCACAAGGAAGAGAACATGGACAGTACAGAGAATGTAGATTTATCCTTTATCCATGCTTTTAATGCTGGGTACTGCTTGTAATTACAGCTTTCTATCTAATATATAATATAAAAACTTCTATCCCTGGAAGAGGAAGATTTTTTTCCTCTTTGACCCCCCCAGCCTTTAGCCCCAACTTCACTTGACAGTTCAGCTAACCATCTCACTTTTCTGTTACTTCCACTTTTGCCTAAGAGGTACTCCATCCTCAAAAATGGAGTAGTTGTGTTTAAGCATCTAAGTTTATTCTTTATTTTATTTAATTTTCCTACTTTTGCCTTTCCTAATCAATCTCCCAGAACTATAATACTCTTGTGGGTTTTTTTGTTTACAGTTGCTAACGTATTTAGATCTGAATGAACATAGATAAGAAAAGTTTAACATGTAGGTTTCTGTTGCTCCCATGTACTACTTATCTTTCTGTCTAAAGAGGTGGTTTTTCACATTGATGTATGTGATACAAAGAACAGCACAAATTGAAAATTGGTTTAAGTGATATGCCTTAAGAAGGTCAGTTCTCATCAGCTTAAGAAGTTCCTGGTGGTAGGAAGAGTACTATTTCATTTTATCTCCATTTTAGTTTAATTCATCGTATTGAAACTCAACTTAGAGCTTCCATTTTATTTATATACATATTTGTATATGTGTACATATGTATCTATCTAAATATGTTTATATAAATGTGTATATACTCACACAAGGAAATGTATACATGTATGATGTTCTATTCATTTATTTTCTTCTTAGGTTGTTCGAACAAATCAGTGTGCAGGAGAATTTGTTATTACCTTTCCCCGTGCTTACCACAGTGGCTTCAACCAGGGTTATAATTTTGCTGAAGCTGTGAATTTTTGCACTGCTGATTGGGTGAGCAGGAAATTAGACTTTAGTTTGAGGCTTATTGAGTTTGACTCTCTGACAGGTAAACAATATCTCTGTGACAATATAGCTTTGCTCGCCACATGATGTTTCTCTGTTGGCAGCTACCTGCTGGGCGTCAGTGCATTGACCACTATAGACGACTTCGGCGTTACTGTGTCTTCTCCCATGAGGAGCTCATTTGTAAGATGGCTGCTTCTCCTGAGAAATTGGATTTGAATTTGGCAGTAGCAGTACATAAGGAGATGTTTATTATGGTGCAAGAAGAAAGGCAACTACGGAAAGCACTACTTGAGAAGGTAAACGTTTTTCATGTTTTCTAGAAACCAAGGTATTCTAGCTAATTTATTTTTTCCTTAAACTAATCACTTTGTATGAGTATCAAAAGGTTTCCGTTAATTCTCCTCCATATCATAGGTCTCTGTGTTGTCTTTAGCATTGAGATGAATAAATTGATCAGTAATTGAACAAAAGAATGAAAAAGCATACATTAACCATTTACTTTGTAAAACTCTTTAGTAACCCTTTTGTAACTGTTGTTACATGTAATTGTGTAAAGGTACTTTATAATTTCTAAGACTCATGATCACATGTGTCACAGGGCATCACAGAGGCAGAACGTGAAGCCTTTGAATTACTCCCAGATGATGAACGCCAGTGTGTCAAATGTAAAACAACGTGTTTTCTATCAGCATTGGCTTGTTATGACTGTCCTGATGGGCTTGTCTGCCTCTCCCACATTGATGACCTCTGCAAATGCCCCCGAAGTAAACAGTATTTACGGTGAGGCTAAGTTATGTCTACCAGGCAGTAATACTAATCATAGTAGGATACGGTGGGTGACTTCTTGCTCTGTTCTTTCCAACCAGATACCGATATACACTGGATGAACTTCCTGCCATGCTACACAAATTAAAGATTCGGGCTGAGTCCTTTGATACTTGGGCTGGCAAGGTTCAAGTGGCACTAGGGCTGGAGGATGGAAGGAAGCGCAGTGAGTAACAATTGGGCCATAGTAACTTCATTTTCCCCATCTCTACATCA
>JAQQSK010011286.1:0-12333 GCA_028658325.1 Potorous gilbertii | reverse complement strand
CTCTTTTATGCAGCTGGTGGCTTAACTCATAGAAGGTTTGCAATGGAACAAACATGTGCTCTACTACGTGGGTTAGACCAGCTCCTCCTCCTTGCGTCCTATGACAGGTTTTAGATTTTGCCAAAAGAAGACAAAAGGATCCCAAGACGTGATGGTTCCATTTTCTTGGCAGTTTCCTGGACCCCTAAGGAGGAAGATAGGTGGTATAATGGATGCTATGCTAGACTGGGAATCAGGGAAACCTGAGTTCAAATCAAGCCTCCTGACTGTGACATTGGGCAAGTTACCTAAACTTCAGTTTGTCTCTCAGTCTCCTCATCTGCAAAATGCAGATACCGACCACACTACAACCTCCTTCGCAAATGAGATATTTGCAAATAATTTGTAAATTACAAAGGGATATATAAATGTTAGTTATTATAGCTACTGTCACTATTACCAATGTTAGCAAGGGCATGAGTCCCACCCTCATAAAGTAGGAGTCCCTTCTTCTTGGTGAATTTCTGACGGCCATCTAAGGCATCATCTCTTTGTGACATCCTGTCTTGATAACTGACTTCAGCTAAGCTTCAATGTCCTACTGGGCTTTCTCCAATGCCATCCAGTCATGGGATAAGACCCTTTATTCCTCCTACTCCTAAGAGTCCCTTCTTTCAGGAGCATCTGCAACTACAGCATCCAAACTTCTCTCTCCATGCCCTTCACCGTGTGGTCCCTATCCTCAGAATTCTTCATGGCCTCACCATCAACCCTCACCTTCCCTGGCCTCTTTCACACCTTATCTCTAAACCCTCTTTCTGTAAAATATGTTTCCCCTTCTCCAACCCCTAGAAGCTAATATAGCTCTTCTAAATAACTCTCCATCTACTCAGTATTTATCTTAAATATACTCAGTTTTCTAAGTTCTTCCCCTCATCAGACTATGAGCACTTTGAGGAGAAAGGTTATATCCATTTTTTTTACTTCCCTGATGTTTAACATGGGTCCTGAAACCTAGTATGTACTTTATTAATATTTGTTGATTTAGCTACTTTGCAACAGCACCAATAGTAGCATTCTTAATACCACTAATTATTTATTAATAAAATACTAAATTATGTAACATTTTAGCAATTTCACTTAATATTATTGTGTAAATGGTATAATTCTATAATAATTTTATTTGATATTTAATATGTATTTATGAATAATGGTAATTTACATGAAAATGTGTTTAAAATGAGTATGCACTTTATAGACTCTGTCACCCCTCTGCCTCTGTGTCTCCATAGCTTGGTCTCTGTCTATCCCTCACCTTTAAGAAAGAGATATGTACTGAAGAAATATAGCAAGAAGTGAAGGTAATGCACTGGACAGAGTGCCAGGTGTAAATTCAGAAAGACTCATCTTCCTGAGTACAAATGTAGACTCAGACACTTATTAACTGTGGGATATTGAGCAAGTCATTCAGCACTGTTCACCTCAGTTTCCTCACCTGTAAAGTAAACTAGAGAAGGAAATGACAAACCACTTCAGTGTCTCCTCTAAGGAAACCTCAATGGGCTCATGAAGAGTTGGACATAAATGAACAGCAATAAAGAAATATAGTCATTTCTCCCCAGTGCCTGGAGCTTGGGGGCACACATGCTTGTCAATACCCCTGGGTCACTAGCTTAAAGTTGCCCTTATGTAGCACGCTTTGAAGTTAACTTACAAATGGCAATAGATGGATAGATGACTTCATATATTTTACTGTTCGACTTGATCAGGCAGGTTTACTTAGGACTTCACGTTTTGCCATCTATCTTGTAACAAATTCAAGCACAGATTTCAACTGCGAGATATAAGGTGGGCTCATTCTCCTTCATTTCAAAGCTCATCTTCAATCTCTTGCTTAAAGCAGAAAAAATGAAATCAAACATAAAAAAAGAGACAAGGACCTAGGCTCAGATTCACTGGCCACATGTTGGTCCTGGACAGCGAGCCCTGTTCCCTCACAGACTGTTCCATTCACTTGAACAGTAGCCTCCTCCCGTGGGCAGGAAAGAGCTAAAGCAGGAGCCCTCCTTCCTCTCCTCCCATTATAGGTAACTATAATAAAGTCAGATATAGAAAAAAAGAGACTCATTGGTATATTGAAAAGCTGTCATTCAGTAAGATAACAAAGGCAAATATTTTGAAAACAATTTTAACACAAGGCAGAATAGACATGAGTATTTGGGACATTATCATTTTTCTCTTCTGTAACCTTTCATACCCATTACGCCATATAAAAATGTAATTACTATGAATATTATCAGTCTGAAATTAGAATTATAATGCAAATAGAAGCATAATGTAAAATCTCACTAATTTATGTTAATTGAAGGAGTAGCTGATTTAATGAAATGTTAACTTGACATTCTTGCATGTACATAAGGATTGAGAGACAATATGGATTAATGCAGAGAAGACTGGATTTTGAATCAGAAGACTCAGGTTTGAATTTGATACACCTCATCACTCACAAAGATCGTCTTGGACAAGTCAATACATTGAGTTCAATTCAGTAAACATTTATTAAGTACATATTATGAAACAGACATTGTACTAGGTGCTGAAAATAGAAAGTCAAAAAGGAAACTCTTCCTACCTTCAGGGGGTTTGCACTCTATACTAGGGAAATCACATCCTTAAAAGTAAATGCAAAGTAATTTCAAGAGAGAGAAAGGGACAATGAAGAATGGGAGAAAGCTTCACATAGGACATAGCACCTGAGGTAAGCTTTGAAGGAAGTCACAGATTCTTTAAGGTGGCAAACTGCTCTGTGCCTCAGTTTATTCTACTCCAAAAAGAGAGAGCCAGAATAAAAGGGCTTCCCCATCATTTCCTAAGGGAAAAGAAAGTATCTAACAGTTTTGGTAATATCATCAGCTTTGGTAACAACATCAACATTGGCTTTTTTGTGAGTTTGCAAATGTCACCAGATAACAAATGAGTAAGACCCCATGGCATTCAACTCAAGTTAGGGAGTGATATGCAAAAGTCACCATCAAGGAAAAAGGGGGTATTTTATGGTTTGGTTTTGTTTTATTTTGTATTTAAATTCAGTGTAGTATAGTGGAGAGAGATCTATGAAACAAGAAAATCTGGATTCAATTTCCACTTCTGGCACATCCTAGATGTGTGACCCTGGGTAAATCACATTAGCTCTGTGTTCTAGGAAACTCTTTAAGATTTTAAATTATAGAGAAGATGCTAACCTGTATTGGTGGAAGGAGTTTACTCACCTAAGAATTCACTATACCAATGAAATCACAGGTTCACACTGCATCTCTAGTTCTGCATTAAAGCTTTGAGCATTTTGTCCATCCCCTTCTCTGGTGAGCCAGGGAGCCAACCAATTCCTTCTATCAGAAGTCCACTCTGTGCCAGGTTCTTCTATTTTGCCCCAGCTTCTTCACCAAAAGATGGCATTGTGGAGCATTATGACAGTCTCACCATTGTTCCATGAGGGCATATTTCTCTTTGAGATTGAATTTTTAATCTACTAAGATCTACCAGAACCGTGGTCCTAAAAAATTAATGGAGGAATTTTCTTCTGTTCAGATTCCTGTCCTATCTTGTGGATTTCTGGATTGATCATTCATCCTTGCGTAGATGCTTCAGACTTGGGGATGTGTGCCCTAAAAAGATAAATATTTGGCATGAATCAATTTCTCAAGAAGTAACTATCATGTGGATGTTTTAACTAGAAATGAATGAATTTGAGATACTCATAAGAATAATGGTAGTCAGTTTCACTGATTCACTTTGCACATTACGTTTGGTAAAGACTAATTTGTAAGGAAAGAGACAAGATTCACACTATCAACAAAGTCCGTGAGAGGTGGGATAGAGATGGAAGGCTAGAGTCCAATAGTAGAGAACACTGGAAAGACAGGGAGAGGAAGATATCTTGGCAAAGTGGACAGGATGCTAAACTTTGTGTCAAAAAAATATGATTCATATCCCATTTCTGACATGTACTTAACTTTGTAACCCTGAATAATACTTTATAAATGACTCTATGTCTTTGAGCTTATGTTTCGCCATCTGTAAAATGGGTATTGTATTATTGCTGTGAATACTTAACAGTAGGTGTTGAAAGATTCAAAGAAGAGTGTATGTAGAGTGCCTCAAAAAGTTTAAATATGTATATTGAACACAGTTATTAGAGAGTATTACTAGAGAAAAAAGCCAGGTCTTTCCTCCTCTGACTTTCACATTCTACCTCCCTGCTTAGCCTCTAGAAGTACTATGTCATGGGGAGAGTTCACCCAGGCTTCTGTTATCTGAGATGCAGTCAGGGTTGGTGCTTGAAAACAGGAAATACCGCCACTTCCTCACTGATTGCTCCTGGGAACTTAAATGGTTTCTATCCAAGAGTGTGAAATGTAAACTCATTGATGCCTTTAAGCTACAAATTTTGATACAGCCCTTTCAGACTGTAAATGTGACAATACAGATATGTGCTCTGGGCCTCATATAAAACTGGGGTGACCTTTGTTACAGTTGGGGTCATTCAGTTATCAGAAGATGGGGAGAACTGAATCCAACAGAGAAGAAAAAAGGTAGTAAGTGCCTGAGACTGAATTTGAACTCAGGTCTTCCTGATTCCTGACTCCACAGCCAGCACTGAGCCAACTAGCTACCTCCATGACTAGAACTGTCCAAAAGTGAAATGGTTTGTGAGAGATGGTAGCTTCTTCCTCTTAGAGATCCTTTAATCAGAGGTCAGACAACCATTTTTCAAGTATGTTATCATCGGGATTCCTTTGGTCTATGTGTTAGACTAGGGGGTCACTGAAACTCCTTCCAGCTCTCAAAATTTGTGATTCTATGGTTCTTCTCCTTATGTCAGGGCACACATAGCACATGTACATGGTTAAGCATGATACATAACAAAATGTGGAAAGTCCATGTGGAGGGGGAAAGAGTGCCTTTGCTCGAAGTTTGGAATACACCTCTTATGTGGTCTTCAAAAGAGAACATGAATCATTCAGAATCACTTGGTCAGTTACTTACTGAGTGGACAAATGAAGACCTCATTGTAGGAATAAGAGGAGGTGGAAGAGTTGGCTTCGTAATTAGCTAGAGATAAAAGAAGAGTTTATTAGCTGAAGGATGTGCTGTTGTTGCTGAGTTTGTCCTTCGTTGCCAAAGAAGACCACGTCATCAGAGAAATGATGACATGACTTGGATTTAACTTTGTTTTGAGAGAGGGAGGGCTGTGCAAGGTCACCAGCCTCACTTCTCCTCTGGAGCCGTCTGAATCCAGTGACCGGATATTCACCAGGATGACTGGAGATGACCCAGGATGGTCCCTTTAGGTCAAGGTCTATTCAGGTACTGACTTAGGGTGAGGTAATGCCCATTCATTGAATAGGCCTGTTTAAGAGTAACCCATTAAGATGGCCCCTTTAATGAATCAAAGAAAAATAAAGACATCAGGCTGGGAGGGAAATAGCAACAACTAATACTGATAATCACTCTGAAGCCAGGAGGGTCCAGAAGAGAACCCTTAGGCAGGTGCCTAGTGTTGTCCAATGTATGAGCTTCAGAGTAGAGTAGGGTTAAGGTTTTGGGAAGGAAAAGAAAGGGAAAGGGAAGGGAAGGGAAGGGATTCCTTGAAGGATGTGATTATATATGTCCATACCTGGACATACTGAATGAGGAAGATGAATTTTCCAAGTAGTTTCATCCTCAAAGGTGGATGGCTTCAGATATGAGTCTGTCATTTGATAAGCTCCAGGCCTCAATGTGTCATTACTTTCATGAATATCCAGACTTTAATGGAAAGTTTAAGTCTTAAGTCTGCCTATTTCCTCACAGAGAAGTAGTGGACTCAAGGAGTAGGATGAGATCTACAGTTTTGGAAATGGCCAAAGAGCTTACAGTCTAATGAGTGAGACAACAGGTACATAAATAGGCCAAAAATGATATTAGAGCAATTAGAAGGAAAGAAAGTTGAGAGGAGAGGAAATGGGAAGGAGGGCTTTTGTTATACTTACAAGAGAAAGAGGTGGTTTATTACTTTCCACTGCAGGTGCAGACACAGGTGGATTCATTGAACCCATCTAAATTTAAAAAATAATGGTTTCTTGAAAAAGGGAAGCAAAGGTAACGTAGCACCCGCAGATGTATATGGTGCTTCTTCAGAAGCAAAACCTGAAAAGCCTGAAAGCTCTGAGAACAAAAAGGCCCTGAGATAAACCTATAATTCATATTAATTAAAGTTCCTTCTGTGTGTCAGGAGTTAATTTACAAACACAAACACTGAAACTATCCCTCCTTTCAAGATACATTTCTCTCTCTGTCTCTGTCTCTCTCTCTCTGTCTCTCTCTTTCTTCTTCTTTCTTTTTCTTTTTCTTCCTTTCTTCCTTTCTTTCTTCCTTTTTTCCTTTCTTTCTCTTTCATTGCCAACCACAGCCTTGTTCCAATTCACTCTTCCTATCTCTCCTCTTCATAAGTCCTACATCTTAGCTGAAATAAACATAGACAACTATGTGTATCCTTTCATCTATGTTTTTTTGTCTGTGTGTCTTTGACCATTCTTTTCTTTCTTCCTAGAATATTTCCTCCCCCAGTTTTAACCAGTAACAATCTTCATCTTTAAAGAAAATGGCAAATATCACCTCTCCCAGTAATCTATTGATGACCACCCAATTCAAAAGATCTGATCTCTCCTCTCTTTTTCTAGCCCTTTATCATGTTGTATCTGTCTTGTAGTTCAGCTTTCACTTTTCCTTTTTTACCATCCTCCTTATACACGTACATATATGTACATATATACATTCATATATATTATACATATGTATCCACAGGATTTACCAGCAGGATAGTTCATCCATCTATAAGAAGGCAGCATTTATTCCATCAAAAGCAAAGTACAAACAAAGCTTGGGGAGATGCAGGATTCCTGGCTCAGTAAGAAGGCAGATGAAATTCATTTTTATGCTGATAGTAACAATCCAAAGCGCTTTTATGATTCCCTGAAAGCTATTTATGAACCAAAAACCTATGGTACATCACAACTACTCAGTGCTGATGGAGCCACATTGATTAGTGATAAGGACATGACCCTAGAGAGATGGGCCAAACACTTCCATAGTGTTCTCAACAGACCATCATCCATCAATGCTGAGGCCACTAACCATTTACCTCAAGCTGAAGTCAATCCCTCCTTAGCTGAACTGCCAACTGAAGAAAAGCTTTTGAGGACCATTAGGCTCCTTTCATCTGGCAAAGCACCTAGTGCTGATTCTATTCCAGTTGAGATTTACAAGGTGAAGAGACCACTGCTTATACAAAAGCTGACTGAAATTTTCCAGGTAATATGGCAAGAGGAGGTTATCCCCTAGGAGTTCAAGGATGCCTCCACTGTCCATCCCTATAAGGGTAAAGGGAATAGGTTGTCCTGTGACAATCACCAGGGTATCTCTCTCTTAGTCACTGCTGGCAAAATTTTTGCAAGAGTCCTCCTTAATAGGCTGATACTTCACCTGGAAGACGGTCATACAACTGAGAGGCAGTGTGACTTCAGAAAGGGCCAAGGAACAGTTGATAGGGTGTTTGCTGCCTGACAACTCCAGGAGAAATGCCAGGAGCAGAACAGAGGTCGATACACAACGTTTGTAGATCTGAGAAAGGCCTGACTGTTAGTTTTGAGGGTTTATGGAAAATTAGGTCAAAATTTGGTTACCTGGAGAAGTTCATCAGTATTTTATGTCAATTTAATGAAGGCATGTTTGCCCAGGTTCTGGATACAAAGCTCTCATGCCTTCCCAGTCACCAATGGAGTGAAATAGGGCTGTGTGCTTATTCCCATGCTTTTTAGCATTATGTTTTCAGCCAGGTTGACAAATGCTTTCAATGAGGATGAACACGATATCAAGGTCAACTACCGTACTGATGATAAGTTTTTCAATATGAAAAGGCTATAAGCCAAGGCCAAAGTGGAGGGAGTGCTGGTGTACGATTTTCTGTTTGCAGATGATTGTGCACTCAGTGCAGCCTCTGAAGCTGAGATGCAACAAAGTATGGATTAATTCTCTGTTGCCTGTGCTAATTTTGACCTAATAATGAACACCAAAAAAACAGGTACTCCATCAGCCACCACTACACCATCCATATGTGGAACCATCAGTTACAACAAATGGAGAAGTTCTGAATGCTGTGGACAAGTTCACTTACCTTGGTAATGTACTTTCCAGGGATGTTCACATTAACAATGAGATTGATGCATGCATTGCCAGAGCTAGCTCAGTGTTTGGGAGGCTTCGATGAAAAGTTTGGGAGAGAAGAGGTATTAGACTGACTACCAAATTGAAGGTCTACAGTACCGTTGTGATGACCTCACTGTTGTACGCTTGTGAAACATGGACATGCCAACCAGCACCAAGTCAGGAAAATGAATTGTTTCCATTTGACCTGTCTTAGGAAGATTCTGAGGATCATCTGGCCGTATAAGGTACCAGACACTGAAGTTCTTGTTCAAGCTGAACTGCCAAGTATTCAAACTATATGTCAGAGAGCACAACTCCGATAAGCTGGCCACACTGCGGCAGGTGATCACATGGTGGCCAGAAGAAATGATACAAGAACACTCTCAAGGTCTCTCTCAAGAATTTTGGATTTGACTGTGCATGGGAGACACAGGCACAGGACCACTCAGTGTGGCATGCGCACATAAGAAAAGGTGCTGTGCTCTTTGAGCAATGCAGAATTGAGACAGCACAAAGTAAGCACAGGATGCCCAAATTTGGGATATTCACCCCAAATGTTCACATGGATTATCTGTGCCCAACCTATGGTAGAGCATTCTGAGTTCGTATTGGTCTGATCAGCCACAGTTGAACACACTGAAACTTCACTTTACAATGGTGAAGTCATTTTGGTCCTCTTGAAAGAAGGACAACAACCAAACCACATATGTTTGTATGCTTAATACAGAGTAATTTGATCATTGCTTTTAACTGATTCATGATTTGGATCAAAAACATCCAAGCAATGAAGGGGCAGGGTTAAAGAAGTATGAAGTGGAGAAAATTCAGGAAGCATAAAGGAATGATAGTACAAATGAAGGCTTACCTCATGAGAATGAGTATTTTTCACATCCTGTTGTCTCTTCATTGGTCTCCATTGTCCTGGTTTGGAGCCTGAGGTGGGGCAGGACTGGCTATGGTCAAAAGGGGTCTTTATTAAACCTCTGTCAGCCATTGTGCATAATAGATTATAAGGTCCTGAGAACCAGGAAGAGCTTTTCTTTCTATCTGTATATTTCCAGCACTTGGCAAAGTGCCTAGTATTAGGAAGTAAGAACTGGGCTTGTGATTTCATTGATAGACATTTCACTGACAGACAATTAGATGATGCCATGTGTAGAGTGATGGATCTGGAGTTAGAAAGACCTGAGTTCAAATTAATCCTCACCACCAGCTGTGTGGCTTTCATCAAGTCATTGAACCACAATCTGACCCAATTTCCTTATTGGTGAAATAAGATTAATAACAGCACTTCAGAGTTGTGAAGATGAAAGGAAATAATATTCATAGAGTATTTTACAAAACTATTATTAATACAGGTAACTGATGACTGAAGGATCTTCTACCAATGAAGATTGGTACCTTTTCTATAATTCAAAATCTTAGTTTCTTAGAACCCTGAGTGATTAAATGACAAGCATAGAATCAGAGCCAGGAGTTTAAGAGACGGAACTTGGATCCAGGTCTTACTGAGTGCTAAGTCAGCTCTCTCCACACCACCTCTTTCCAGTACACAATGTATATTTGAAAAATACTCTCTGCATTCTGTCATTCTGGTGTCCAGAGATGACTAAATGAGGGAAATGGAAAAATACATCAACAAGAACACTAAGTAGGAAGCTTCTGAGTGTGCTGGGTTTTTCTTCATCAAAGACGACCTGAATTCCATTCTTCAGTGTATGATTCTGGGGAAGTCAATAAGTTTTTGCTTTACTTTTCTTATCTATAAAATGGTGACAATAACATTAGTCCTGTGCATCTCTCAGTGCCATTGGGAAAAGATAAGGAAAAATATAATGAAAGTATAAAGTATTTTATTATTTTTATAATTCTCTGCTCTGTGTTTGCCATTTAAAAATTTTAAACCACTTAGTTTCTCTGTGATTCAGTTTCTATAGAATTGGGATTATAGTACCTGGACTGATCCCTTGAAGGAGTGCTTTAAGAATTGAGTAAGATGGTAACTGAGAAGAGCCTGGTAAATCATAAAATGCTGTATCTACCTTATCAGCAATTTTGGTAATATTATTTTCCTCCTGACTCTATACATGACAATTTAGTCTTTTGGAATTTGACTTGCAACTATGGTATGATTTTATGACATTCTCTTTCTCCTCCAATATCCAAAGTACTTTTGAGTACATTTATTTTGTTATTAAAAATGAACTAATGTTAATTTTGCTTTGAGAATTTTGGGACTATTCTCAATGTAGATCACATTTGGAAGCATCACAAACTTCAGGGGGGTGGATCTCCAGCATATGAGAAGAAGACTTACCTCATAACCTTTTTCCTCTTAGCTGTGCTCTGATATCGGACAGCAATTACAGCAATGATAATTACCATGGAGAGTGCAACCAGTATACCCGTCACAATGGAAAACTCTGTAATGTTAAGAAATAAAGGAGAGACCTGAGAAAACATGAGGGAGAAATCCATAATGTTGAGGACAAAGTTAACAAATTTATAACATTAAGAACACACTGGATAAATCTACAACACTGAGAAAAAACACGAGAAATCAACAATGTACAGAAAATAATGAAATCTGTAACCTTGATGATGCAATAGAAAAAAATCTACAGTTCAAACACAGAACGGAGAAACCTATGACTTTCAAATTATAATGGAGAAACCTGCACTTTTCAGGACACAGTGGGGAAATTGACAACATTGAGAATGCAGTGCATGAATCTAAGATACTGAGAACATGAGGGAAAATTCTCTACTGAGCACAAACACTACAGAAATTCAGCGCACAACTGAAATGCAACAAGAAATGCCCAACTTTTTTAGGAAGGGATTTAATCATCCCAACAAGTATCCCTTGGGGGACATGGGGGTATAAATTTAAACCAAGAAGTGTCTCTGAAGTTCATTTAATCTAATACTTTCATTTTGTAAATGGGAAATCTCGTGATAAGGGTGAAAAAGTGCCCTGTCCATGGTGAAACATCTAGAACTGAATCCAAATCCAGATTTGTTTTTATTGCCCCCACTAGCCCTGCATTATGCAAAAAAGTGAGTTCATTTGTGGCTATTGTCTGTCTCTAGTATGATGTTCTTTTTGCTTCCCCCTCTATTATACTTTACCCTTAATTGATAAAATATTTTTATATATGTTTCTATAGATGCCCTTCTCTAGGAAAGAAGTCTGGTTCCCTGGAAAATATGCTTGATCTAGAGTCTCAGTAGTTTTTTTTAAACCATTCTACGTATATATGGATACATCCCCTTCTTAAAATTTTTTTTAATCTGTAAAATGAGGAGAATAATGTATACACTGATTAACAGGGTATATAGAAGATATAGTCTTTTTCTGGAAGCGGAAATAACTGAATACAAGTTGTTTATCTAGCACATACTATTTTACGACCCCCTACCTCTCAGTGTCCCCAAAGTGACCCTCTAAGATTATGTTACAGAGGGCTCCTCAGTTCTGCACTGGGAGAGTTTTCATGCTAGAATTCATAGAATCAGTAAATTTTAATTCCCTGAAGGAGGAAAGAGGATGAACAGAAGAAGGAGGACAAGGAGAATGATGAGGATGAGGACAAAGAGCAGGCCCTTTTGTGTACATTGGGATCTTTGCTATTAGAATGTAGAAATCAATTATACAAATTAATTTCGAAAGAACATTCATTGATCACCTTCTCCATGTTAGGCATATGTCTAGGGATTCAAAATCAAAAGCAAATGTCTCTCTTCTCCTGTTTTTGTATTTCTTTACATGCCCAAAGGTCAGCACAGTGCTCAACTCATAAGAAGATTATTGATTGATGGGCCTAAGGAAAGTACTTGGCAAATAATATAAAAGTATATATTTAGAATATCAAGGCCCTAAGGACAAGAGCTGGTACCTGGCATTGGATGTGCTCTTCATTATGCTGAGGCTGAAAACAAATGTTTATTGAATTAGACCAAATTACAAACTGAAATGGGTTAAAGCAAGGGAAAAAGCCCTCAAACTCTCATCCCTGACAGAAAACAGTCATTGTGGTCATGGAGACACAGAAGAGGAAGTGATAAAGATGAACTAAACAGAACTGACTAATCACCATGTGACCT
>JAQQSK010011285.1:0-12333 GCA_028658325.1 Potorous gilbertii | reverse complement strand
GATTTTGAGAGAGTTGGCCATGAAATCTTCTAATGCAATTGAGAATAGTAGTTGCTGGGAGGTGTCCACTGTCAGGAGGAGCTCATGAGATACTCCCAAAGATCTCATCTTTATTGTTACCAGTATTTATCACAGGGAACACTTGTTACAAAGCATGCCCTTTCCTTTCCTTTTGTTTCCTTTCATTTCCTTTCCTTTCCTTTCTTTTCCTCTCCGTTCCTCTCCTTTCCTTGCCTTTCCTTTCCTACATCCACATTAATGACTCATATCTTAGAGCTGTGTCCTTAGCTCCTTCCGTTCTTAGAAATGTCTGAAAGATAATTCATTAATATCATAGGTATAAAGATGAAAAGAAACTCAGAGACCCTCTCCTTGTCCCATCTTACAAAATAGGAAACATGGTCAGAGAATTTAAATGATTTGACCAAAATCTTGCACTTAGTGTCAAAGGCAGGGTTTTGTTGCCTTCTACTTATATTTGTTCCCCACTTCCATTGCTTTGGTTACCTTTGAGAAGTTTGGATGGGTACTGAGGGAATTAAGGCGTCAGGAGCAAGGGAAAGGCCTTATTAATATTGATATGCAAAGCTTTCTTATAACATTTAAAAGATTGTATGATATAAATATTATCTGACTAGTACTTTTAATTAATTTCATCATGGTGAGATGATGTGGGTATAAATAGATGGTGGTATATTTTGCATTCATGAACTTTACCTCCATCCCTTTTGGACATCCCATATAACTTCTTAATTGAATGTTGTTTTCTTTTAACAGCAATATATTTGTTTACTCCTTTGTCCTTAGAAAAATTATTCGAGTCTATTAGGAACTTCTTTCCACATCCTTCTTATCAAATTGATCTCCTCTGAAGTCTGTTATTTCTATTATTGTTCCACTTTGCAAAATCGTTCATGGATCCTTTAATCTTTCTAATTGATTTTATTTCATTGAATATTTGAATGATGGCTGAATCAATTTTTTGCTGCACCTTAGGCAAACCAAAATTACTAATTTTTCTTCTTTGTAGCTATTCGCTTAATAGTATATGCTTTCCTATTTTGTGTTTCAGCTTTCCATTGTGGTGATTCTGTACTATAAAGATGAGCTGATGGCTCACAGTGAATGGAAATATTAATTGTTTCAATTTTGGCCAGAATCCTTGAGTCTTCCCTTCCCAGATTGATTTCTTTTTTGACTAGATAAAAAAAGTCATTATTTTCCTCATTCCTTTCCTAGCTTTAATCACTGAATGGGCATTGCTTCCGTCAAACTGAGAACCGGGAAAGACCTTAACTTAAAAAGGGCAAGGTCTCCTCATGCATCCAGGGATATCTCCATTCATCCTGATCTCTATCTTGCCCCTGGACTCAGGTGGCTCAGGAGGGGAGACTAAGGCTGGTGACTTTACACAGACCTCCGTCACTTAAATCGAATCCACTTACGAGTCATGTCACTACTTTCTTGATGTCATTGCCCTCTTTGAGAATGGAGAGCAAATAGTGATGACAATGCCATTGAACATTTGAATGACAGTTGAATGTTGCTTTATCATAGGCAAAGCCAAATGACTATTTTCCTTCTTTAAAGATGTTCACACAATAGTATATGCTTTCCTACTTTATGTCTCAATTTTCCATTATGGTGATACTGTATCACAAAGGTAAGTCTAGAAACTGTAAATTACCTGAGTTATTATCAGCAAAAAACCCCTTCCTCACTGCTGCTAATTGTGTCTTCCCGGCACAAAGAATCTTTTTTTTTCCAGCAAAAGGGAATTGAGGGTGACATGACAACACATGATGAAATGCAAAAAAAAAAAAGAAAGAAAGAAAGAAAAAAGAAAAGAAAAACCTAGAGTGTTCAAAAAATTCCTCTTTGCTATTTCTGCCATTTTTACTGTTCCCCAAACCTGTATGAAGCAATTGTTTAAAATGAATGTTCAAATGGTTTCCTGTTGAGCATGAGACATTTGAAGTCATGTTTGCAAGTCTTTGCAGTCTCTTTTATTTCCTGTTTTGGTTAGAATATTTTTTCCATGATAAAGACTTGCTTCTCTCCCTCTCCCCATCTTGGTAGATAATAACTAGGGAGTACAATGTTTCATATTTTTTCCCTGCATTAATACCATGAACATTATTGAAATCACTTGTTTGATCACCAGCATCACAAACTATGTAGCCATGTGATTTCTAGACTGGTACTTTAAAAAAGAAAATAAAGCCAGATATGTATTTGTGAAAAATCATCAGTCTCATTTTTTTCATCTAAATGTTTGCTGTTCAGCTTTCAACTAACTTGAAACTTGCTTCATACATATATACATATACATGTGTTTATACATACATACATATATATATATCTATATATATATATATGCTGAGGTTTTTCACACAAACATTTACCTAAAAAAATAGGAAAAACAGTCCTACTTTTAGGAGAAATATGTCCAAAATTATTTTTATATATCTTTTTGTCTTTTTTTAATCATACATGGATATAGAAGTCATACTTCTGGAAAGTTGACCTACATTATGAAATGACCCATTGAAGTCTACACCTGTAGGTACTAAGAATGTATGCATATGATACTCCAGTAAAAAAAAAAGTCTTATGATCTGAAATAATTAGCATTTATAAAACTTTAAGATTTTCAAAGCACTTTACATTTGTTACCAATTTTCATTTGAACAGACCTGTGAGGTAGATGCCATTATCACTGTTTTACAGAAGAAGGAACTAAGACTGAGAGAACCTAAATGACCTACCCAGGGTGATGTTATAGAATTCTACTTGACCATTGCACCTTCTATTGATGTCACTGAAAATTATCTTATCCTCTTATACTCACAATAGACAGTTATTGAGGAAATAATTTCTCACTGTACTGTATGACTTTCTTTCTGTGGTGCTATTGTCATGGTATAGAAATGATTTTCAGTTGTCAAAAGCTATGAAAGTCAACAACTCAGTTTGAAAGGTTTTACCAACATGGAAATGTTCAGGCAGATGACAGGTGTTAAAATATTGGTAAATTAAGAACTGTGTGATTCTTTTCAATTTATTTCACGTTTTATTTTTTCTCCAATCACATATTAAAGCAGTTTTTAACATTTTTTTATTTTGAGTCCCAGATTCTTCCCTCTCTCTTCTTTGCTCACCTTCTTTCCCCTCCTTCCCATCTAGAAGACATGCAGTTTTATATAGCTTATACATGTGTAGTCATGCAAAATATATTTCTGTATTCGTCACATTGTGAAAGAAAACCCAGAAAAACAGAAACAGAAAAATAGTTTTTACAACTGATCTGCATTCAGATTCTATCAGTTTTTTCTCTGGAGGTAGCATTTTTCATTATACGTCCTTCAGAATGATCTTGGATGACTGTATTATTTAGAATAGCTATTAGTGTATACAGTGTTCTCCTGGTTCTGCTCAGTTCACTTTGCATCAGTTCAAAGAAGTCCTTCCAGGTTTTTCTGAGAACATCTCATCATTTCTTATAGCACAATAGTATTCCATCAAATTATATACCACAACTTGTTTAGACATTCTCCAGTTTATGGACATCCCATCAGTGTCCTATTCTTTTCCATTACTGAAAGAGCTGATATAAATATTTTTGTACATATAATTCCTTTTCCCTCTTCATTGATCTCTTAGGAATACAGATATACTAGGAGCATTGCTGGATAAAAGGGTATGCATGGTTTTATAACCCTTTGGGCATAGCTCCAAATTGCTCTTCAGAATGGTTGAATCACTTCACAACTCCACCAAGTGCATTAGGGTCTAAATTTTCCCTCACCCTCCAACATTTGTCATTTTGCTTTTCTGTCATATTGGTCAATATCATAGGGGTGAGGTTGTGCCTCAAATTTGTTTTAATTTTAATTTCTGTAATCAGTAGTGATTTAGAGCATCTAATAGTGTTTATAGCATTTTTAATATAACTATAGATAGCTTTGATTACTTCATGTGAAAACTGCCTTCTCATATCCCTTGACCATTTATCAACTGGAGAATGCCTCATACATATTTTTGTAAATTTAACTTAGTTCTTTATGTATTTGAGAAATGAGACATTTATCAGAGAAATTTGCTGTATTTTTTTCACAGTTGTAATTACTAATAGTGTATTTCCTCCATTCTATTTTCTCCTGTTTATCCTCTCTTCTTTTGCCCTCTCTACCCTCAAACGTGTTTTGCTTCTGACCACCTGCCTACCCACCCTTTTTTCTATCAGTGATCCCCCCCCTTTTCTTATCCTTCCTACTTTCTTGTACAGCAAGTTAAATTTCTGTACCCAACTGAGTATATATGTTTTTCCCTCTTTGAGCTAATTTTGATGAGAGTAAGGTTCAAGAATTCTATTCTCCAGGTCAATTATTTCTCCAATGATATGTTTCATAATTTCTTCTAACTTTTCCTTCTTTTTATTTTATTATTTCTCAATGTCTCATGGAGTCATTAGTTTCTACCTACTTTGTTTTTAAGGAATTATTTTCTTCATTGAGCTTTTGTACCTCCATTTCCAATTGGCCAATTCTACTTTTAAGGAATTCTTTTCTTCAGTGAATTTTTGAACATCTTTTTCCATTTTGCCAATTCTGTTTTTTAAGTTTTCTTCAGTGGATTTTTGTACCTCTTTTACTATTTGGACTATTCTTTTTTAAGATGTTGTTTTCTTTTATATTTTTGTGCCTCCTTTATCAAGCTTACTCTTTTTTCATGATTTTCTTGCATCATTTCTTTTCTTGAATTTTCTTTTCCTTCTTATTTGATTTTTTCAAAAAAATTTTGAGGGCTCCTAGGAATTTTTTGGGGGGGCAAACTCACATTTTCCTTTGAGACTTTGAACTTTGTTGCATTATTTTGAGTTTGCATTTTGATCTGCCCTCTCTCCAGTTGGGGTCTGCTCCTGGGATGGAGGAAGGACTCCCCCAAGATCATTTTTTGTGCAGCTGTTTTCAGAGCTAATTCGGAGGGTCTGTAAGTTTTCAGTTCTTCCAAGGTGGTATAACCTAAGGAGAAGTGTCTTTACTACTATCCTAGCCTGTGCTATGGTCTGTGAATCACTACAAGCACCCTTTTCTGCCCTGGAATTTTGGTCAGAGTCCCTGCTGCGTAGAGGCTATAAGCTCTCTTCCTGAAATCTACAAATAAAATACATACACTTTCCTTTCATAATCCCTTATGACTTGCCCATGTTTTTCCACCATACATTGTCCTGATGGCATTATTTGTGTCCCTTTTTCTTTTTGCTTACAGGTGTATTACAGCTCATTTATACCCACTATGTTCTTTTTTGCAGCCTTTTGCATGACTTTTATCCATCAGTGTGTACTTGTGTGTGTAGATATATAAATATAGATATATGTATACACATATATGTGAATATACATGGGTGTTTATATCTCATATTTGTAGTTCAAATCCACATATATCTATGTATCTATATGCATATTTGTGTATCTTGAACAGATAGTATTCATACCCATTGTCCTGGTATCAGAATTGAACAAGATGCAGGCATTGGAATGGAAAGCCTTTAGATAACTAGGAATTTCATTTAATGACCCTAATCTTCTCATTTAAGTTTCATCTTTTAGTACCATCCTTTTCCTAGCAATGTTATATGCCTATGACTCATAGATTAGTCGTCTCCTAAGAAGTGATGATAAAGGTCAAGCAAAATATTGTGGAGAAGAGCATAGTGGCCATAAATACAGTGGTTCCAAAATTCTATGTATCATTTTAAGCTTAAACAGCTAAAACTTCAGGAATACCTTGTATATGAATACTCATCTAACTCCATAAATTGATGATATTGAAACATACCATGTTTTTCTACATATACATTTTAATTTTAGATAATGTTAAAGTAATTTTAGGCAACATAAAATTCTCTGTAGCATTTTTGTCCTTTCCCTTTTAACCTAAGAGGATTATGTAAGAAATGACTAGTGGGTTGGAAACCCCAAACTATGAAATAATATTTCTTCTTTTAGGACACTAACTATTGGGTACACAAGCAGTGATTTCAGTGCTGCCATTTATTTTTTTTTCCTCCAGAACAAAATAGCTCCTGGAGATTATGGGTTTAGAAAAGATTGATGGTAAAAATAAAGCAAAACAACAACAACAACAAAAAATCTTAGTCTAGGTCCACTGGAGAGGACTTACTACCTCAGCCAAGATTTCTTTTCAACTCCCTCTCTTAATTAAACTTTCTTTTATGGGCACTTGATGCTAGTAATCTCTATGTTCTTTCATTAATAATGTGTCTCTGTATGACAAATACCATCACTGAGAGATAAAGTGGAAAATATCACACGCAGAAGAAATTTACTGCTAAGGATTGTCCTATCTTGACTTTTATCCATTCAACAATGTTATGCAACCAACTCTCATTTATTTAATTCCATTTTATTTCTTTCCTTAAAGGACAATCTTTGCTTTCTTTTTGAAAGTCAATGCCAATTATTTTTGTGATATAAGAATTTCAGATAACATTTTATGAAGCACATGCTTCTTTTTGGAGACCAAAAATATTATATTTTTATGAATTGATGGCAATGTTACTGATTCTTTTAGCCTCAGAACTTACTTAAGGGGCAATAATTATTGAAATTTCCAGTGAACTACATCAAAGTTATAGAGATGACTTTGACTTCAGAGTGTGACGTACAAGTTCTCAAAGGTCCTGCAAAACTGGAAAGAATTTAAGTGTGGGGCAGTGACAGACATTTAAAAGAAAACATCCATAGTGAAGTTTTAAAAGGCTTATCACAAGGTTGACTGACCAAGGGTAAAGATTTTTTTTTTCTGTAACAATACTTGAAGATTAGTTCCTAAGTAAGTTGTCAGTCTTTGTCAAGAGGAAAGAAGGACCTACACTGACAGAATCACAAGGACTTAAAATGCTGAGTCATTCTTAATCACATCACTTGGTTTTTTACCAATGTAGAAAGCTGCTGATTTGTCACATTGCCATATTTGACAAAACCTGAGTATGTTTTCCCAGAAATCTGGGATTTTATTCATAGCAATTTGCATCAGATACAAACATTTTTGATTTGCAAGTTTTACGTAAGGGGGAAAGAGGACCTTGACTTTTGCTAGCAGGGAACAGCTTCTGAGCATTTCTCCTAATATCCAGAGGGCTCAAGAGGCGAATATTAGATTTAGTGAAGACAAAAAGGCACAAGTCGGATATCTGGAAAATAAGGGCAAGTTTGGAGAAGTTTAGCCAATAATGATAGGTTATGAAACTAGAAACTGTTCCCCTTTCAAATTTTACCTTTTAGTCATTTCTTAAGAATAGTTCAGCAAATATATCATGTTAATGTCTTCACATCACAAAGTTTTCCTTCTCTTATTTACAAAAGAACTGTTACATAATAAAAAAGAACCTTAGTTGATGAATTGGATAAAGTGAGTTTGAATGTCACCCCTAATACTATTTTTTTTTTTACTTTGGGTGAGTCCCTTAACTTCCGTGGACTTAATCTGTCAAATAAGATTGAACTACATCTCTAAAGCCCTTCAAATTCTTATCTCCTTACTCCCCCTGTATGGTAGATTTAAGAATCCAGTGTCAAATCCATAAGATGCTATCTTTGTTAACTTAGAGGAGGCTCAGTTTCTCATTACATAACACAGTATTAAAACTGATGATCTCTAATATCTCTTCCAGCTCAGTGGACACTAGTCTCCCTTAATCATCACATTTCTCTATGGAGAATGAACTCAAATTTAATTCAGTTTCTTCATAGCATTAGTGGCACCAAGTTCACATCCAAATGTGGCATTGAAGCTGGATGAGTCCTCATCTCAGCAGCTGTTGATCTGTGACCCAGTGATCATTCCTTATTCCTTGGGGTATCAATGCTGGATGTTTGGAAGTGGATTCTACTTCCTGACTTTGGGCAACTTGACCTTGAAAAAATTTGTTTTTCCTAAAGTAAAGAAAAAAACTGAGGTAAAGAAATGAGGCCTATATTTCTGGATCACTTGCTGACCTTGGAAGTAGAAAGATTCTTCATGGAGAACTGTATTTGAGGCTTAGGCTCATGGCCAAATTTTAATTACATATAAAACATTGTATAATGCAAAAATTCCATTTGAGAGGCTGCTTCAAATAGGATTGGGAAAAATTCAATATTAGCAATGATATTATTGGACTTCCTAACAAGATGTTTAAGACTTGGACAGCCCAAGTCCAGGGACTTTGAAGTTCTTAATACTCTTTCCTTAGATGTCTGGAAGGATCATGAAAATCCAGGTCTGAATCTCAGAGATCCAATATGGTCAAAAACTGGGAGGAATAAGTCAGCAAAAGAATTCAGGGTGAAACCAAGCAGGGTCAGTCACCCTACCCAAAAGCTCAGTAGCAGGTGAAGCCTGGTCCTGGCACAAAGGTTCATTTCAGGAAATAAAGCTGGAGAGATGAGTAAATGAAGGAAAGCATTGACAAGTATCAAAAATTATTACACATTTAATCCATAAATAGAGATTCAAATAACATTTTCCACAAGGACTATATGTTTAGAAAAAAATGGAACAAGTGATAAAAAATGAAATAAAAGATACTGAGGAAATAATTAGAAGGTGATTAGTAGTTTAGAAGAGAAACTGATAAACCTTACCAAAGAAATGAAATCCTTGAAAACCAAAATAGACTAAACAGAAATCAATGACTCCATCAGATGGCAAGAGGTATTCGAAATTAAAATATCTGGTGTTTAAGTTCAAACTAAAAGTAATAAAATTAATGAACATTAAAATGATAGTAGTTTAAAATTAAATAGCAAATGTTGTTTAAAAATAAGTTATTAGGGGATCAGGCCACTCTCTCTTCTAACCAGTGACTAGTTTTGTTCTCTAGGACAAATAAGGAAAAGTCAAATCATTTTCCCGTATGACACCCCTTCAGATACTTGAAGTCAATAATCATGGTCCCTTGATCTTTCTTTTCTCCAGATTCATTGTAATATTCTAACCTGTGAAGGATCCAGCTTTGTTTCTTTTGCAGTTTTATAAGCAAATCATCTGTACTTTGATCCAAGTGATTGATAAAATCATTTCAAGGCAAAGAACATATTTCTGGAGGATGCAACTGGACAACTGTCACAGTTGACATGAACCATAATTAACTACTCTCCATGGCTGGACACATAACATTCCTTGGGTTTTTTCATTATACCATCATCATATCCCTTCTCCACCCCTCCTTCCAAAGATAAGCTCATCATTAGGGAACTCATCCTCTTGAAGATTGCTTCAGCTTTGATCCTCAAGCATCATTACTGCCCTCAGTTGCTTCAACCCCTCTGGTTGAAAGACTGGAGTAGAGAGCACAGAACTCCTTCCAAAACCTCCTAGTTGTAGAGGGTTTAAAATCCTGCATGGTTTAGACTGCATTATTATCAGCATACCTTACCCCAGGACCCCCTTCTTTTGTGTAATGTCCTCCCCCATTAGATTGTAATGTCTTTTACTTATTTCTGTTCCCAACACTTAGCACAGTGTCTGGCACATAGTAGGTGATGAGTCAATATTTATTATTATTTTTATGTTTATTAATTTTTATTACTTTTAATTTGAATTTAAACACCAGATATTTTAATTGTTCTCTAATACTTCTTGCCATCTGATGGAGTCATCGATTTTTGTTTAGTCTATTTTGGTTTTCAACGATTTCATTTCTTTGGTAAGGTTTACCAGTTACCAATTAAATATAAAGTAATGTAATACATAAATATGAATTTATTCATATTCATATTTAAAAGAACAATTTATACATATATATGCACATATATGTACATATG
This sequence comes from Potorous gilbertii, assembly GCA_028658325.1. NCBI lineage: Eukaryota > Metazoa > Chordata > Mammalia > Diprotodontia > Potoroidae > Potorous > Potorous gilbertii. Next base: position 2,500 of record JAQQSK010011285.1, on the reverse strand, counting down.
TATGTATATATTTATTTTATTTATCAGCAATGAAATCTAGTTTGAATGAATAACTGTAGTACATTTTCATTTATAGCTTTTCTGAGATCTTTTTAAATCTCACCCTAATTTGGAAGACAATGTAGGCTCAGTTCCAGTATTTTTAACCTCTGTAACTTTTCTCTTTATCCAAGAGGACTCTGCAGCTAACATTGCAGTCAAGAAAGGCCTTTAGGTTCAAGCCCCATACCTCCTGTCTGAACTGAAACCCTCCTCAGTCCAAGCAGACCTAATTGGTTTAGGTGGCACAGTTAATAGAGTTCTGGGCCTGAAGTTAAGAAAACTCACCTTCATAAATTCAAATCTTGTCTCTGTAACTTACTATATGACCTCAACAATTCACTTGCCCCTGTTTATCTCAGTTTCCTCATTTATAAAAGGACCTGGAGAAGGAAATGGCAAACCACTCTAGTATCTTGGATAAGAAAATGACAAATGGGTTCATAAAGAGTTGGATGTGACTGAAATGACTGAACCACAACTAAATGTGTAGAATTGTCAGCAGTATCATTTCCAGTTGCTTCTGGAAAGCAAGCTGGGCTTCTTGTGGTTCTCTTTCAGTGAAACATTTTTTTTCTGAATGGCTCCTTTTAATAGCTCTTTTGTGTTGAGTTGATGATATGTTACAATACCTAGTTATCTATAGGCCTAAAATATGACCATTTTGAATTCTTGAAAACTCAAGCTTTGGCTCTCTCATTTCTCTATTTCTTCTTTAACTTACTTATTTCATATTTAAATTTTTCCATCTGGTTATCTTGTTTGTGTGTAATTTTTATTCAATGGTCTCCTAATATTAAGTGACTTGCCCAGGGTCCCATAACTGGAAAGCATCTGAGGCCATATCTGAACTCATAAAGATGCATCTTCCTGATTCTGGGCCTTGCCCACTAGTTGACTTTTTTATCATTTGCTTTTGCTCATTCACACCAGAAAATGCATCTCATTTCCAATTTCTTCCTGATGTGACTGTTCTTGAATCTAGTAGTTATAATCTAAATGATGATGAGGTCATTTTTTTTCAGGGCAGATGATACCCTTATCATAGTTTCATCTTTGTTTCCTACTAATTAGGAATTCAGCTCTCACACGTGAGTCTCACATTTCTATTTCATGTGCATTCATCCCTCCTGTGGTCATTCAGGTTAGAGTTGTTAGAGAAGAAAATTTGGCTGTTTTGCTTCTACGGTGATGATCTTGCATTAGACTTTTGTGAATTCTGTTCTCTTGATCTTTCATCTTCACAAAAAAAAATAGGATGATTTTGCCTGGGTTTCCATCTTTCACTAAGTTCTTTACAATCTTTTGTCTTCAAGCGTGTGACTCTTTGGGTATACCTCCATAATTGAGTACATGAGAAGATATTTGGAGCCACTTAAAATTTTATTTTCTCTGAATACGACTATTCAGTACATCCTTAGCTCATTGAAACTTTTTAATTTTTTTTATGTTTTCTAGTAACTTTGGACATGTCAAATGGTTGTTCTCTGATAATGTATTTATTTGACCCAGCACAGGTCAGAAGAATATGATCCGTTGGCCAAATCCAACCTGTAATTTTTTTTAATTGCCCAGGAGCTAAAAGACTTTTCCATTTTGAAATATAAATATGTAAAAACCATACTTGGCTTACAGACTATACAAAGAAAGGTAGCAAGATTGATTTGGCTGGTGGTATCATTGACCCAATCGTGATCTAAACCATCCTTCTTTCCCTTTGCCCACTTGGATAATTCTTTCAGGCTATGCTCTTCCTCTTGTACCTTCTTACTACTGAGCTTTCTGTTCTTATCATAGATGTATATCTTGGTTTTGCTTTGTGTTCAATACTAACCTAGCAAATAAATTCCATTTAAACATTCGGGCCAGGCCTATGCCTCAGGCCATTGTCAAATCTCCTGTTCCATGATTTCAGATTTTTTGGTTATCATAGACATTGCTCATATAAACAGATATGAACCAATCAAGAAATGACTATTCTTGTCCTTCAACTTTCACAATCAGACTGGGATGCTTTCCTGCAAATGTATTCACTAGATGGCTCACAGTGGTTAGAGCGTTGGACTTAGAATGAGGAAAACCTGAGTTCAAATCCTGTATCATACATTTAGTAGATTTGCAACTCTGCAAAATCCATTTAATCCTTATTCATTCTCACTTTCCCCTTCTGTAAAACAGGGATGATGATATTAATATTAGCTTTACAGGGTTGATGTGAAGATTAAGTGAGATCATGTTTACAAAACTCTTTGCAAACATTAAAACATGATCTAAATGTTAACTATCATCCTTTTGTGCATTAAAGACAGGATGCATGAATAGTACCAAGGCAGACACTGGAGTCCAGAAGACCTGGGTTCGAAAGTCCTCGCACTGACACATATTATCTCACCCACCAAGTGCCCAGGTACCTCTCTAAGACTGAAATTAGAGATGAGTTGCCTATCTGTATTTCTACACT
>JAQQSK010011284.1:0-12334 GCA_028658325.1 Potorous gilbertii | reverse complement strand
GTCCTAGTAGCGATATTGCTGGGTCAAAGGGTATGCACATTTTTGTAGCCCTTTGGGCATCGTTACAAACCACTCTCCAGAATGGTTGGATGAGCCCACAGCTTCACCAGCAATGAATTAGTGTTCCAACTCTCCCATATCCTCTCCAACATTTATCATTTTCCTGTTCTGTCATGTTTGCCAATCTAATTGGTGTGATGTGGTACCTCAGAGCTGTTTTGATTTGCATCTCTCTAATGAAAAGTGATTTAGAGCATTTTTCATATGATTATAGATATCTTTAATTTCTTCCTCTGAAAATTGCCCAGAGCAGGCATTCTTTTAATAAATGCTTATTGAATTCAATTGACATTTGTATGGTGATTGGTATTTTCTCACTTGAACTTCACAAAGCCTGTTACCATGCAGCCATTATCATTGAACCCATTTTAGAAGTAGATGGTGCAGAGCCTGACTTCAAATCCAGTCCTGGACACTAGCTATGTGACTTTGGGCAATTCATTTCATTTCTCTCAGCCTCAATTTCCTCATTTGTAAAATGAGGATAGTAAAAGCACCTGCCTCCCAGGATTTGGTTGCAGGATGGAAACGCCCAGTAGTCCATAAGGTTCAGCAGCCATACAGATGCCAAGACCCACTGCTTTAGAGGGTTCCATTACAGGCAGGGTAGAGGGCAAAGCCCAGAGATCGGAGGGCAAAGTGGTGGAGCAGGTGGTAAGGTGTGCTTTCTTTACCACAGCAGGTGTTGTGAGGATAAAATGTGATATTATTTGTAAAATATTGTGCCAACTGTAAAACAGTATATAAATGCCAGTCATCACTATTGCTGTTATTTCTGCCACTACCACTACTGTTACTACTACCACCACCACCACTACTACTACCAGTACTACTATTACTACTACTGCCACTACTACTATTGCTACTACTGCCACTACTACTATTACTACCACTAGTACTGTTACCACCACCACCACCACCACCACCACCACTACTACTACTACTACTACTACTACTACTACTACTACTACTACTTGGAGAATTGAAGCTTAAATGCTTATCCCACTACACAGTTATATTCCTAGCATAACAAATTTGAAGATGGAAGGAATATATGAAGTTATCTGGTCCCAGCTCTTTTATTTGATAGATGAAGAAATTAGAAGCCAAAAAGGTTTAATGAATTGCTAGCAGGTAGTCCCACAGAGACAGGATTTGAACCCAAGACTTCTGACTCCAGAGCCAGTACCCTTTCATTCTCCCTAGTTGTTGGGATGCAGCGAGATTCTCCTGACTACATTATTGTTTATATCTACTGCTGAAAATAGTATGGAAATTCCTGTCCCTCTGGGAGACTCAGTCACAGATAATAAATAAATACTACTTTAAATAACATAGTCCATTACACTTGAAGGACTCGCTGTACTTCATATATTTTCTCTTGGTAATTCTTTTACCAATCCTGGAAGTGAGGGAGAGGATAGGTGTGATGGCTCTCATTTGTATACCCTGCCAAGGTTTACAGAGTCCTTTCCTCATAGCAGCCTTGTGGAGGAGAATTTATTCTTCTTCCCTTTTTCACTAGGAGGCTGAGGCTTGGGTTAAGTCCAAGGTTGCACAGCTAGTGTCAGAGTGAGGATGAATGAAGGGGAATGAAAATACATTTATTAAGTATTTACTTTGGGCCAAATACTGTATTTATTGGCACAGGGTTTATGGAGGGAAAACAGAGCTATCCCTGCTCTCAAGAACCTTGAGTTTTAATTGGAGGAGATACATAAAGGAGGATTTGGTTGCAGGATGGAAAAGCCTAGTAGTCCATAAGGTTCAGCAGCCATACAGATACTAAGCATTTAGAGGGTTTAGAGGGTTCAATAACGCAGGGTAGATGGCAAAGCCAGAGATCAGAGGGCAAAGTGGTGGAGCAGGTGATAAGGTGTGCTTTCTTTACAACAGCAGGCATATCTCTTACGTGGGGATGGCATATAACTGAGAGCCAAACTGGGTGGTGGTATTGTAACTCTTGAGTTCTGAGCTGAGGAAAAGCCCATTTGGCTCTTCTCCTACATCACATGGTTTACATCATGGTACCAAAAACTAGATTGTGGTTCAGAAAGGGGAGATGTCATAATGATCCTGCATCCTCACAGTGAGTTGACCATGAAACTGGGACTCCATCCAGATTTCTAGTCTATTCCTCCAAGTCTTGGGCTCGTTGTCCTCTCCCTCACATCATGTTTACCTTCTTTTTCATCATATTCTGTTATCATTGCATTAAACTATAGTCTGAGTCAGAGGCAATGTGGTAGAGTAGATAGACTGCTGACCATGATTGTAGGAAAAGTTGGGTTCAGGTCCTACCCTTGACACATGGGCAAGTCACTTAATTTTCAGTGCCCCAATCACCTAAGACTCAGTTATAGATGGATCAGAGATCTGCACTGGCGAAGGGGACTCCCAGCTACCTGGATATAATTATAAGTCTGAACAACAACCAAAAAATTAGTCTGAATTTAGGCCATACCCCTAAAATTAGATTTTTTTTGTAAGGAGAGAGAATATGAATATATCCTGAGAAAAATACTAATTATAGACCACCGTCAGGTTTTCTATGTTGCCAGGAGTAGGGGGAGGAGAGAAGTGGGGACGGAATAAAGCCTATATTTGGACCAATATGAGAATATTCTCAGTTCTTCTTTCCTTACACTGTTGAGAACTGTTTTTTTGTTGCTTTCTCAAATGAGTCATGAGCAAAGATATACATGCCTGTAGATGCTTTGGCACCACCCTGGACTGAAGCATAGTCATTCTCTACAGCTGACCCAAAGGTGGGATGAGGTACCACACAGATTGCTTGATTGCTTTCCTCTCTTTGCTCAGCCAACTTCCATCCTGTTAATCCTTCAAAGTTCAGTTCCTGTCTATCTTCTCTCTGAAGCTTTCCTCTACTACACTGGTCCTCTTGAATTTTCCTCAGCTCAGAACTTGATAGCCACAATACACCCAGTTCGGTCTTCAGCTGTATGCTATTCCTGGGTACAAAACATGCTTGTCACAGGAAAGAAAGTACCAGCATCAGGAGATGCAGGTTAGAGTCTCAGCTATGCTACTATCCCATTATGTGATTCTGAGCACATTTCTTCCCCATTCTGTACCTCAGTTTCTTCATCTGGAAAAATGTGAAGGGATTAAACTAGATCAAGAATTTTTAACCTTTTTGTGTGATATGGATCATTTCAGCAACCTTTGTGGGAGTCTCTAACTCTCAAAAGAACGTTTTGAAATGAATAAAGTAAAAGATATTTGATTATGAAGGAAAGAAATATTGAAATACAGTTGTCAAAATATATTTTTAAAAATTTCATAGGCTGCAAGCTAAGAATTCTTGGACTAGATGATGTCTGGGGTTACTTTCCAGTTCTGAGTTCTATGACAGCATAAGCTTTCAGCAAAAATCAATTTAAATCTAGTAACATCTACTAAATGCCTGCTATAATGATAATACATATCATGATAAATGCACTAACAAAGGGCAAACCAAAGTGCTACATAAAGTATAAGTGGTGAATGGAGAGCTAGGGAAGGCTTTCTGAGAATAGAGTTAGATATCAAGCCCACAACGTTGACAGCCGCTATAATGATTGTCCTAAGGCATGGGTGAAATTTGAACATAGGTCCTCTGATTTCAAGGCCATGTTGCTTCTCTAAAGGAGAAATTACTTAAATTGTTTTTAATAATTAGTTTTATTATTAATGCCTTTTGTCTTTTATACCTCATTTATTTCTGGAAATACCCTAACCCCTCCAAATGGAACTCTCTAATATAACCAAGAAAAATAATGCAGTAAAAACACCTGCCATGGTAACCAAATTTTACAGAATTCTGTCCTAATTCTGCCCACCACTCTGCTAAGAGGAGTAAAATATATTTTATCTGTTGTTTGGGGTGATTCCCAGATCTGTGTATCTGGCTTGAGTCTCTTTGCTAAGCCAAAGTTCTTGTCTCCAACTGCCTCTTAGATGTGGTAAGCTGGATGTCCCGTAGGTATCTCAAATTACACCCAAAATGGATCTTATTATCTTTTCCCCCAAGCCTCTCTTCTGAATTTCCTCATCATTGCTGAGAGCACTGCCATCCTCACAGTCCCTCAGGCTTGCAACCTTAACTCCTCACTCTCACGCACCCCACAGTCCAATCTTTTGCCAAATTTTGTGATTTCTACCTGGCCAACCTCTAAACTATAGGTCTCCTTCTCTCTACTCTAAGTGCCCCAGCTCTAATTCATAGGTAGCTCGATAGTACAGTGGATAGAACTTGAAATCAAGAAGTTTTGTTATTTGTGTTCATTCTTTTTAGACACGTCCAGTTCTGCAACCCCATTTAGGGTTTCCTTGGCAAAGATACTGGAGCGATTTACCATTTCCTTTTTCATCTCATTTGTAGATGAGGAAACCAAGGTAAAAAGCGTCAAGTGATTTTGCCCAGCTTCATACAGCTAGTAAGTGTCTGAGCTCAGGCCTAACACTCTAACCATTGCACCACCCAGATGTCCCTACTTAGCTCATAGTAAGTGTTAAATAAATGCTACTTGATTGATTGTTGACTGACTGGGATCATACTACTGCTTTTTCTATACTCAAAGTTCAATTTTCTTTTAGTAATTTTTTCATCTACATAAAAAATTTTTTGCCTTTCCCCATGCCTCCAAAAAAATGATAATCAAGGGAGACTTCATGAAAAAGGTGGCGCCTGAAATAGTAGCCTTGAAGTAGGATTGAGCAGCACGGTATAGTAGAACGAGCATAGAACCTGTGTTGTAGTCCCAGTTATGCTACATACTAAAGGTATGACCCTGGACGACTCATTTAACCTCTTTAGGCCCATGACTCCTGGTATTTAAGAGAAGGAAGTTTGACTCAGTAATTTCTAGAGTCTTTCTAGCTTTAAATCTGTGTTCCTATGAAAGAATAAATAAATGAATGAATGGACAGGTATTTTTAAAAAATTATTTTTAATATCCATTTTTTACATTTTGTGTTCCAAATTCTCTCCTTTTTAGTCCCTTCACCACCCACTGAGAAGGCAAACAATATGGTTTCAATTATATATGTGAAGTTGTGCAAAGCGTATTTCCATATTAGCTGTGTCAGGGGGAAAAAGCAAGAAAAACAAAGTGGAAAAAAGTATGCCTCAATCTATACTCAGAGTTTATCAGTTCTCTCTGGTGGTGAATAACATTTTTCATCATGGACCTCTGGAAATGCTTTGGATAGTTGTATTAATTAGAATAGCTAAGTCTTATAGAATTGAGCATTCTTGTCATGTTATAGTGACTGTATACAATGTTCTGGTTCTGCTCACTTCACTCTGCATCAGGGAAGTCTTCCCAGGTTTTTCTCAAAGCATCCTGCTTATCATTTTTACAGAACAATAGTATTCCATCATAATCACATGCCCCAACTTGTTCAACCATTCCCCAGTTGATGAACATCTCCTCAGTGTTCAGTTCTTTACCACCAGAAAAAGAACTTCTATAAATATTTTTGTACATATGGATCCTTCTCCTTTTCCTTTGATCTCTTTGGACTACAGACCTAGTAGTCGTATTTGTGGTCAAAGTTGTATGCAGTTTTATAGCCCTTTGGGCATAGTTCTCAATTATTTTTGAGAATGATTGGACCAGTTTGCAACTCAACCAACACTGGATTAGTATCCCTATTTTTACACATCACCTCCAGCATTTTTCCTTTCTGTCACATTAGCCAAACAACCTCAGAGTTGTTTTAATTTTCATTTCTCTAATTAATAGTAATTTAGAGGATTTTTCATGTGACTATTAATAGCTTTAATTTCTTTCTTCTTTTGAAAATTGCCTCATTTATATTCTTTGGTCATTTAACAATCGGGGAATGACTCTTATTTTTATAAATTGGTAGGAGGGATATGATAGGAAATGTGGATATTATAATAATAAGCTATCCATAAAATTTTAATTAAAACATATAAATAAAAATTGGGAAGATGGAAGGAGTAGCAGGGAAAAAATGAATTTAGTTTAAGGTGAGTTTGAGATACCAGGAAGAGGTGTCTGGCAGGAACTTGGAGATATGGGGATGGATTTTAGAGAGAGATCGGGGCTTCATATATAGATGGCAGAGATGACATGGTATAGTAGAAAGAATTCTGTACTGCAGTCAGATGACCTGGGCTTTGCCACTTGACTACCTTCATGCTCCCTGGCAAGTAACTTAACCACAGTTCTTCACCTGTAAGAAGAGGGATTGGAATAGATGGTGTCCAAGGCCCCATTTAACTGCTTTTATGATCCTTTGAAGATCTCAGGTTCTTCTGCACTGAAATGATGGTTGAAGCCATGGAGATAGAGAAAATTGCCAAGGAAGAAGAAAAGACTGAAGACAAATCCTTGGGGGACACCCACCTTATTTTAGAAAGTTTTAATATATTACTTTTTCCAGTTACATGTTGTGTTTGTCCTTTGTTTTCAAAGAAGACCATGACATCAGAGAAATGTTGCTCATAAAGTCCTTTGTAAACTTTAAGGTGGTGTATCAGAATCAATTGTTATGGTTACTGTACCTGAAATGTGATTATGAATTTATTGAAAGTGGGGAGATACTACATGCATGTATACGGAGACATGAACCTGAGAAAATTGCGAGAGGGAAAAATCTTTGACAAGTGGAAAGAGTCAGTCTTTACATAGAAGGAACTGGAGGTCATTTATCTCTCAGGGATATTGTAGAAGGAATTCAGTCAACCAACATGAATTTATTAAGTGCTCACTCTGTGCCTGGCACTGTGTAGAAATGAGATTATCTCTCCCTTTAATGTGTTAACAGTATAGCTGGAAGGAGAAAATAGGTGCATATAGAGGTAGCCAGGGAGCAAAGTGAATAGAGCACCAGGTCTGTCTTCAAGAAGAATTGAGTTAAAATCTGGCATTAGATACCAACTAGCTGTGTGACCTTGGACAAGTCACTTAATCTCTATTTGCTTCAGTTTCCTTATCTATAAAATAGTAATAGTACCTACCTCTCAGGATTGTGAGGAACAAATGAAATAATATTTGTAAAGCATTTAGCACAGCACCTGGACATATAGCAGGTGTTATATACATGCTAGTTATAACTATTAATAACTATATATACAAAGGAAGGAAATTTGGGAGGAAGGGGGTATTTAATCTGAACCTTGAGGGAAACTAGAGATTCTAAATGGCAGATATGGGTAGGGAGTGTATTCAAGGCATGAAGGACAGACTGGGCAAAGGTCCAGAGATAGGAAATGGAATTCCATGTATGAGGAAGAAAGAGAAAGAAGGCCAGTGGAGTGCATGAAAGAGACGAATGTGTAATAAAGCTGGACAGGTGGGTTGCAGCCAGATTGTGAAAGACTTTAAAGCTAAACAGATTTGCTTAATGCTGCTTATTTGCTATAAAGTAATGTTTTGCTTTTTTTATTTGAGAATGTGGTGGGAGAAGATAAGATGAGGTGGCAATAATGTTGTTTTAAAAAAAACAAGCAGAAGAAAAGAAATGCACAGAAAAGAACAGAAAGACATTCAAAAAGAAACAGACCAGCAGGACAATTTTGAAAGCAACATGTTGAATTTATTATATACTCACAAACACCAAGCTGTATGTGATACTTTCTGAGTTTCACATATCCTCTTTTTCTGTTCTACTTCATATATGTTCCTTTTTTGGAGAGTATTTGTTAAATTTGGGATAAAATATTTTTAAGGTCAAACAAAAGATTTTATATCTTGATCTACAGGAGTCACTGTAGTTGGTTGCTGCTTTGTCCTTCATTCTCGAAGAGGATCAGTGACAGTAGGAAGGTGATATCTTAACTTGCGACTGAATTGGATTTCAGTGAGGCAGGGCATCAGCCTCACTCTCTCCTTCACAGTCATCTAGAATTCAGTGGTAAGATCTAAGTCAGGACAATTGGTGATGTCCGAGATGCAGTGGAAGACCCTGTGCTTTTTAAGCTAAGGGTTTCAGTTTGTCTGAGTCAACACTCATTCAGTAGTTAAAGACTAAGTAAGAATTGAGGCAAAAGATGGTCTATTTTGCCTTCACAAAATGATCAATCAGGGAGGGCAAGACCCTCAGAATTTCTAGTTGGAACAGAAGCAATTGCTATTTACACTTACTCTGAGCTGTCAAAACCCAATCAATGAGCAGGTGAAGCTTTGGGCTGGGACTTATTACAGGCCAATCAGTGAGAGCCAGAGTGATCTGAATATAAAGGCATAATCAAGTAGCTCCATTTGAATCCAAATGGATTTTTATCAAAGCCTGGTTTTTCAGAGCTGTATTTCCATAAATCACAAATGAAAACTATATGAGACAAAAGAGTTAATTGTCCCAGTTTAGAAAAAAAAAAAGATAGAATAAATAAATAGAGAAGAAAAAAAATCTAGTTCCCAAACCCTAAGTAACATAAGCTATCAAAATTAATATTCCTTTGGACAGAGAGCCCACATGTAGGGGTGTGACTCCCCCTGTAGACAGGATAAGGAGGGTGAAGAAGAAAAACTAGCAGCGTTATCCAACTGGAACTGGTGTTTTGGGTTGCCACTGCAGTTTATTGAATAAAGGAATGACATGGTCAGAGCTTCAATTTAAGGTAATGACTTAGGTAGCTGAATGGTAAATGAATTGGAGTGGGGAATGGCTGAAAGAAAGAAAAAGCATTTTGCTAACGAATTAATATGTGCCATAAACTATACTTAGTCACCACCATCTTCACCAATATGGAACTGTGACTTTACTGGAAAGTGATACTTAAGGACTGGTTTGGACTCAATAACCCGACATCCCTTCCAACTCTGAGGGTCCATTCTCTGCTCCTAACTGTCCTTTCCTCTTGGTTTCAGAGAGCCATAGCTTGGCTCTCAATAGCTACAGTCCGAACTGCACCAAAAATCCAAATGCAGCTCAGAGACCCTTTAAGAATCTACGAAAAGGGAACTGATGGCAATATGTGTCTGTCAACTTGTTTTATTATCAGGATTTAACAGTGCTCCATTAAAAATTAATAGAGTTGTTTTGAATGTAGTTGTTATTAAGAATTTTTTATGCCAAAAAATAAAATTTAGTAGACGTGTAGCAGTAGCCTGGTGTAGTAGAATGAATACTGGATTTGGAGTCAAAGGACCTGGCTTTAAATCCCAACCCTAACAACACCTGTATGGCCTCTCTGGGCCACAGTTTTCCCATTGTAAAATAAAAGTGTTGAACCTTCAGGGTTCTAGGGGAGGAAGAGGAAAAGGAGGAAGAGAGGGACTCTGTTTTCCTTTCTATGATTTCAAGGATTTTTAAAATATAAAATAATTTTTTTCTAATTAATGAAAACTTATCTTTTCTCCCTCCTACTTCTACCCCAACCTCTTCCCATTGAAAAAGGAAAAAAAAAAACCCTGAATAGTTGTAATAAATATGAACAAATCTCCACATTATACATATTATCCTAGGGATTTGTAACTATTGTTGACCAGGAAGTTTGGCTAAAGAAATGGCAACAGACTAAATGCACACATTTTATTATTTAATTAATTCATTCCCTATAAAGTAATGGTTACATAGTACAATAGAGTGAGATATTATCTGACTGATGATAGAAAAATTGACCAGGTTTAAATCTGTTTTAGGACAAAGAAGGTGTTCTGTGTTCTTCAGATTTAGTCTCCTTGAATGATTAACTAAACCATTAGAAAGGAATTTCTTAATTGCATCGGTTGTAAATACAATAAGATAACAGAGTTTGACAAAGTTTCCATCGAAATTATAACCCAAAATGTCCGTGTTTTCTTTACCATTAACATGCTATAACATAGTGTATGTCCACAAAATATTAAGATACGTAAAATGTCCCAGGTTAAAGGTCTCGTAAGGAATTCTATCAGCCCCATTTGCTATGTTGATATAGCCAAAGGCATTCTCTGAGTTTGCTTCAGAGAACAAGGAGGCTATTAGGTCCAGACTCCTTTTAATTCAAGCTTTGACCTTTATTAAAGTCCAAAATTTATATTAAATGATTATTACTATCAGTCAGTGATTTCTCAAGCCTGACTGAATTAGCTTCTAGGAGAGACAAAAGGATACAAAAGGTAGAAAGATGCAAAATGAAACAGTCCTTTCCCCCTCAAAGAGTTTACTTTCTATTGATTGTGTGTGTATGTGTGTGTGTGTGCGCGCGCGCACATGCGTGTAAGACAGAGAGAATGAAAGAGTAAGAATATTTTGGACCAGACCTTTGATTTCATTAGTATAGGGAACTCCCAGATAGGAAGTTCGCTCTTGTTTTTATTCAGTTGTGGTTGACTTTTCATGAGTTTTCTTGCCAAACATACTAGAGCAGTTTGCCATTTTCTTCTCCAGTTTATTTGACAGATGAGGAAACAGGCAAACAGGATTAAGTGACTTGCCCAGGGTCGTACAGCTAGGAAGTGTCTGAGGACAAACTTGAACCCAAGTTTTCCAGATACGCCATCTGCTGCTCCACATAGCTACTAATGCATGCTAGTACTTCCTCTGCAGTTTATAGTCTTGAGAGTTGAACAGTAGAATTGAGAGGGTAAGGACTTACTCAGGATCACAGTGTGATTGGAACCCAGGTCTTTCTGACTTTAAGGCTGGCTCTCTATGCGTTATGGTATACTGCCTTTCGTGTGTGTGCACGTGCATGCGTTTATGTGTACTCATATTGCAACCATCACTTGTCCACGGCTCTACCTTTCCTTAAAGAGCAGCGTGCACGGTCTTTTCGTAAGGTCTGTCAAAGCCCGGGAGCCTGAGTAATAATAACCACTGAAATTTACATAGAATTTTAAGGTTTGCAAAGCACCTTGGACATGGGCATCTCGGTGTCTTGAGCCCTGCCACTGCTTTCACTACTGTCCAATCGTGGGGCACAGAGAGAACCCCAAAGCCTAGAAACCCAGATTTTTTTTCTTGACCTTGCTTGTATTCAGCCAGCTCTTGCTCTCCATGTCCCAGCTTTTTTGTCTGCAGAGTAAATACTAATGGAGAAAACGCAGTAATATTTACCAAGTGCTTTGGATGGTAATGCTAGAAATAAGTTAACATTACCAGAGCTCTGGTCTGAAAAACTCTCTTTTTTTAATGAGGCCCATGATAATTGGTGTTGTTGTGGAGACTAATTCTGAAATCAAGGAGATTCTTACTAATTATGAGTTACTGTGTGCATACAGAGGATGCAGCATTGGAGTTCTAGAAGGTAGCTTTTGAATACTAGCTCCCTACTTACTTATGTGACTTAGGATGAGTCACTAACCCTCAGTTTCTTTGTGTGAAATGAAGAGGCTTGGTATAGTTATTCTCCAACATCCCTTCCAGCTCTGAATCCTACAAGCCTATGATCCTTTGATGCTGCAGGGTTCTTACCTTGGAGTCCATGAACTTGTTTTTTAAATTAAGTTTTTTTGTTTGCTTTTTTTGGCAATCAAAGTTGTGACTTGCCTAAGGTCATACAGCTAGTAAGTGTTTAAGGCTGGATTTGAACTCAATCTTCCTAACTCCAGGGCCAGTGCTGTATCCATTCTACCACCTAGATACCCCTTAAATTAAGTTTTATTTTATGTTTAGATTCCATAATTCAATATGATTGGTTTTCTTTGGAATCCTATGTATTTTGTTTTGTGCATTTTTTATTCTGAGAAGGTGTCCATAGGCTTCTTCACTAGACTGATGCCAAAGGGTTATACAACCCACAAGAAGGTTAGGATACATAGCCCATTACAAGGTTAAGAAACTCTGATCTAGAACCATGTATATGGACATTGACATTGCAGAATCTCAAAGTTGAAATGAACCTTAGAGGTCAAGAGTAACCCTGTACATAGTACTTCCAACATGGGATCACACAGCCTTTGCCTGAAGACTTCAAGTGAAGAGAAACCCATCAGCTTTCAAGGCAACTTTCAAGGCAGAGTCCTAATTGTTAGGAAGTTTTTGTTTCAATTTGTTTTATTTTTTTCTCCTAACCCTGAGCCTAAAGTTGTCCCTTTGCAATTTCCACTTACATTTTCTAATTCTTACTTCTAGACCCAAACAGAATAATAAAAATCTCTCTTCAATGGGATGACTCATCAATGAATCCTTGAAGATAGTGGCTTTGCTCCTCTAAGCCTTTTCTTTTCTTGAAAGCATTCTTCTCCTCATTGGCTTTTTGAACCTCTTTTGCCAATTGAGTTAGCCTATTTTTCAAGGTGTCATTTTCTTCAGCATTTTTTTGGGTCTCCTTTATTAAGGTATTGACCCGTTTTTCATGCTTTTCTTGCAT
>JAQQSK010011283.1:0-12334 GCA_028658325.1 Potorous gilbertii | reverse complement strand
AGGCCAAGATTATAGATTTGTACTGAGGTTAGATTAGATGGTCTCTGAGGTGCCTTTTGGCTTACTGTATATGAAATCCCTACAACATCAGTGCAGAAAATCAACAGTTTCCAATGAGGACTGGGCTGACTCCGGCTTTCACATTGTCTGTCACTGTTCATTGCCAAAGCTATAAGTAATAGAGAAGTAGATGTAGCGGCGACTAGGGAAGGACACATTAGAACTACATTAAAAGTAGAGGCAGGTGGTGGGGAGCTAACAGACATTCCTTAGCATAGATTCATTTTTCCAGTATCTGTTTCCTCTGCTTAATCTCCAGTGGATAATAGCCAGGGCACAAGGAGGGATTTCATCTTGAACAATGGAAATAAAACAAAAAGGAAGTGGGACAAGGACAATGAGGACACATTATGGGAGGAGGGAGATGAGATGAGTTTAATAATGCTGTTTGGTTCCATTGTCCTTGATCAGTTTCCAAGGACAGTTGGATCTATTGCCTCGTTTGCCACTAATAACAGCCCAATGAGGTATGTAGGATGCAAATCAGATTCCTTGTTTCTGAGATGAAGAAGCTAGGGTTCAGAGTTGTTAAACTGATTGACTCAAGGTTGCATTGCAAGGTCATAGTTGAACCAACATGAAATGGTCTCCTGACACATATATCTCCTGAACAGTTTCATCTCAAGTCTTCTACAGAAAATCAGTGGAATGGATTGCCATTATTGCTGTGGGTTATAATGATGCATTCCCATAGTAGGAAGAGATCTCAGAAAACTTCTAATCCAGATCAGACACAAATTTTGTTTATGGCATCCCTGGCAAGTAGTCATCCAGCATCTTTTAGAGATGGATTATTGTCCATTCTCAAAGAGGATCAAAATGACATCACTTTGGTAAAGTCAATGTGACTGATCAGCTTAGAAGGCTCTACCACAGGTCAGGCACAAATACTCCATGTGAACATTGGGGGTGGATTCTCTAAATTTGTGCATCTGATGGTTCTTTTGAGCTATTTCAATTCTGCTTTGCTCGTGGAGCACAGCACCTTCCTTCTCTTGCGAGGGCACAGCACACTGGGCAGTTCTGTGCCAATGTCTTCATTCACACAATCAGTTCCGAAGTTCTTGAGAGTATCTAGTGATGGGGAATTCACTACCAGTTGCCCTCCTGCACAGCCCTCCAAGGAAGCCTATTCTAGCAATCAATGAGAGAAAAAATATCTCTTGATCAATGACTAATATCAGTCATAAGACATGTACACAGGCAATGAATGAAATATATTCAGTTCCCAGGTGTCTGCTTTATGAATTATGTTTGGCCAAAATGTTCCTTCCGACTTAGGCTCTCTTTACCCTTGGCTAAGCCTCAGGCTCCCAGCAAGCAGGGTGGAGCAGAAGGGGATCAGGGCTGAGCACTTTGGGTGGGAGGAAATGTGTGGATCTCTATTTGAAAGCTTATTTGCATATGCCTGTGAGAGACAACATTTCTAAAGATAGCAATAGCTCATACTGACTTAGCCCTTTCACTACAATAGAAAGAACCCTGGATTTGGAGTTGAAGGACCTGGGTTAAGATTCTGACTTTGTCCCTTGATGACCTTGAGCTAGCCATTGTACTCTGAGTCTCAAATACCTCATCTGTAAAATGAGTGACTCAACCTAGACAACCTTTGAGGTCCCTTTTAGCTTTCTCTATGATCCCACCATCCTGGAATTTATGATGCTAGAGGCAGCAAAACATAGTGGTTAGAGTACTGTAATTAGAGTCAGGAAAATGAGTTAACATCTGATTTCAGATATGTCTATGTGACACCGGCAAGTCACTTGGCCTCTCTCAGCCTCAGTTATGATCATACCTACGAACCAGAGTTTTTTGTGAGGACCAAATGAAATCACATAAATAAAGTGTTTTGTAAACATTAAGGTACATAGGGTACCCCAAATGTTTTAGTGCAGCCTTAATAAATGTTGCCCCTTACTACTATTATTAATTCAAATTTTTCCAAGTTCCTTGTATAAATTATATTATCTGCATGAATCCCAGATGGTTATCATCTTCATTTTATAGATGAGGTGAGATGGCATGCCCCCAGTCACACAAGTAATGTCAAATCTGCTGACTTTGAGCTCGTGATGCTTACCTCTCATGTTGCACATTCATATATTTTCCCTTGAATTTGAGAGTTAGAAAAAACTCCTTAGGCAATTTTGTCTAATTCACCCAGAAAGGATTCCCTCTGTAACATACCTTACCAATGACAATACATTCTGGGCATGAAAACTACCAATGAATAGGAATCTACTGTCAAGATTCAGCCTATTACACATTACTATTGTTTCAATGATTAAAACTTTTCTTTGTTATTTTGAGCCTAATATTTCCTCTTTGAAACTTCTATCCATTGCTTCCAGGTCAATCTT
The DNA here is from genome assembly GCA_028658325.1 of Potorous gilbertii. Taxonomy (NCBI): domain Eukaryota; kingdom Metazoa; phylum Chordata; class Mammalia; order Diprotodontia; family Potoroidae; genus Potorous; species Potorous gilbertii. The sequence continues at coordinate 9,914 of JAQQSK010011283.1, read as the reverse complement.
CTAGCATTAGAAAGAACAAGTCTGATCCCTCTTCCATATACCAAGTCCATCAAATATTTGAGGCCATCTCCCATTTCCCTCTCCCTCCAATCTTCTCTTCTCGAGTCTAAGTACCCCTAGTCATCCAGTTTTCTATATAGCTTCACCTGGGAGCCTGTCACTCTCCTGGTCCTCATCGGGATGGTCTCCAGTTCTACAATGGCAGATCGCCATGGACATGGTCCTTCCAATCTGGTTTCACCAAGGGTAGCAAATAAAGGATATATCACGTCTTTACTCCTGGAAGCTATAACTCTCCATGTAGTCTAAGCTCACATTCCATTTCTTGGCTACCATGTACATAATGTTGACTCATCCTAAAGTTGCAGTCCACTAAAATCACAAAGCTTTGTAAGATGAATTGATGTCTAGTCCTTCCTTCTCTCATCTTGTACTTGGAAGGATCTTTTTCCTAAAAATACTTTATTGATTTGTTTTATTTTAACATCACCTGCATCTCCATCCAATGAATTACTGTTTCCCTGCTGTCAACCTAGAGGACTATCCTTTTATCAATCAATCAGTCAATAAGCATTTATTACCTATTAACTTTGTGCCAAGCACTGTGCTAAGTCCTGAGGATACAGAAAAAGGTAATAATAGCTCCTGGTCTCAAGGAGCTCACAGTCTAATGAAGGAGACAACATGCAAACAACTGTATACAAACAAAAGAAAATTGGAGATAGTATCAGAAGGAAAAACCTAGTCTTAAGGGGAGCTGGGAAAAGCTTCTTGCAGAAGGTGGGATTTCCCCTGAGACTTGAGTCATGGAAGCCAGGAGATTAGAGTAGAAAGCATTCAAGGCATGCCAGGGGTAGGGGAGCAGTGAAAATGCAGAGTCTAAAGGGGAATGGCTTCTGTGAATAGCAGCAACACATCAATATTAGAAATACTGATATTAAAAATACAGATATCCTAATTAAGATATATTTATTTGCTTGTTTATTGTATTTTTATTGGGGTTAAGTGACTTGTTTAGGATCACATAGCTAGTAATTGTCTGAAGCTGGATTTGAACTCAGGCCTAGGCTCTATCCATTATACCACCTCTTGACCCAAAGAGATATTTAGAGGAAATCATTAAAAAGAATGTTGTATATCATGGAGGCAGTGGAAAGAGGGCTGAATTTGGAGTTTAAAAAATCTGGATTCACATTCTGACTTTGCTATTTTCTCCCTCTGACCTCAATTCAATAATGTGACCACTCTGGTTCTCATAGGATTATGTGTTAGTAAATTTTTACAATGATGTCACATCCATCACTTCTCTCCTTGCCTTCTTATAGGTCATAGAATAAAATGAAAGCCTCCTGTTTGTCTTTCACAGCCCTTTTTAATATGGCACCAACCTATCTTTCCAGACTTAAGTATTCTTTCTCCCTTCCCTACATTCGATATTCCAGTCAAATTGGCTCCCTTTTTGATTCTCACATAACACTCCATTCACCATCATTGTGCCTCTACAATGGTCATCCACTATGTCTAGAACGTTTTCCTACTTTATCTGTGAATCACAGCATCCCTTACTTGAAGACAGCTTAAATATCACCTTCTATACTAGATCTTTCCTTGTACCCTCAATTGTTAGTGCCCCCTCTCTCTAACTGGGTTGTATTTATTCTGTACTTCCCAATGTCAAAGAAATCACAGGAGCAGTTTCTATCTCTATTTATTTTTTATACTCTCATATCCATATATTTTCTCTCCCTTGGTAGAAGGTAAGATGCTTGAGAGTAGACACTGTTTCATATTTTGCTTTCATATCTGCAACACCTAGCACAATGCTTAGAACATAGTAGGTACTTCACAAATATGTGTACTTTTTATTTTATTGATAATAGATTGACTTGGCTTCTACTTCATATACTACAACACTGCCTAGAAGGCAGTATGATGTACTGGCATCAGAAAGTCTAGGTTCCAATCTTGGCTCTTACCTGTGTGACCTTAGGCAAATCATTTCCCTTCCCTAGATCCCAGTTTCCTTATGAGTTTAAAGGAGTTTAAAGGAGCAGAAAGACCTCGAAGGCTCCTTCCAATTCTAAATGCTATTATTCTATGGACCTTTAAAATTCTCTGCCTATAATCCCAGTTATTGCTTGGGCCAGCATGGGAAAGTGAAAAGATTGCTGAATTTGGAATCAGCATGTTTTGGAGGGGTCGATGGGGGGTGGCTCCTAGACCTGTGATTTCATTGGTATAGGGATATCTTGGTGAGAAAACTCGTGCGATTTCACTGGTGTAGGAGCAGGGCTTCTTAAACCTTTTCTATTTTTGACCCCTTTTCACATTTCAGCATCATTCATTGTGCTGTGTGGATGCAGTGCAAAGTGCGCATGCTGTGTGTTCAGAACCAGGGTTGCCATGAATTTGTGTGGTACAACATCGGCAAGTGCTGCCAGAAACATCTCTGATTCATTACACTTTTGATCATGAATTAATTTTTGGTCATTGAGCATTCAGAAATATTTACTGCTGCCTAATTTTTCTCAACCCCATGCCCACAGTTTAAGAAGCACTGAGTAGAAATCTTTTGGTGAGAAAACTCCTTGTGTATGTCAATCAGCAAAATATTTTGCTTCAGACATTGCTCTTACTCTGACTGTTTATGTTGCAAGATAAAGAATCTTCTTGTTAATTTCTTTTGCTTGTATCACCATCAATTGAGTAGAAAAGCCTTCAGTGACACTGCCCCAGTAATTATATATGGAAGCATGACACTAGTCATAGCATGAGGTAGGGGATGGGAAGAATAGAATAGGGGATGAGTCACAGAACACTGAGAAGTGGTGCAATATATTGGCTCCAAGGAATCTGGAAGACCTGAGTTCAAATCATGACTCAAAGACATACTAGCTATGTGATTGTGGTAAGCCACAATCTCACTAAGCCTCTATAAAATGAAGCAGTTGAACTCAATGGTCTCAAAGTACTCTTCCAGTTTTAAATATATGATTTGGTGAGCCCTACATAGCTTGAAATAGAGGGAATGTATGACCTCTGATTTCATCACATTGTCAAAGATCTCAACCCTTATATATGGAAGATTTTCTTAATGAGCTGCCATGGCTGAAATGCCCATAAACACCTAGGTGATGAGCCTCTTTAGATTTGACTGGAGCTGGTCCAGACAGGAGAAGCCACAGTCCCTCCTGGACCCATATTTGACAAAGTTTAAACTTTGGAGGATCTCTAAGAGTTTTTGTTCTATTGATACAAATTGGGAAACACAGAAAGACTTGCCAGACAAAAATGGTGGTTGTTGAGAATGTAAATTCCTTGAGGCCATGGGATATTCTAGCATTTGTATTTATATTCCAAGTTCAGTGTATTGCAGCTAGGAATGTCTCAATAAATACTTGTTGAATGAAAGTGAATGAAAGAAAGAGTGAATGAATGAGTAAATGAATGAATAACAGCCTCAGTAAGCTACTTGAGGGGAGATACTGTCTTGCATTTGTTTTCGGATCGCTATGCTTGCGCAATGTCTTCTGCATTATAGGTACTTAATAGATTTCTTGTGGAATGACTGAACAAAGGAATGAATGAATGATGAATGACCTGGATAGAATATAAGTGGCATGAGGGAAGGGATCATTTTGCATTGATTTTTTTTTTAATTCTAAGGACCTTGTACTATATATGCATATAGTAGATGCATATTACTTAACTGTGGAATAAATGACTTAATATTGAGAAACACATTCTTGGAAAATGAATTTCTATCACATGCTCACCATATGACCTCTCCTTTTCTCTTAAGACAGAAGAGAGGAATGCTTAAACAGCCCTCATTACTAGCTTCTCTGCATTACAGTGAAAAATGGGTCTCAGTAATTCATGTGGCACATGAATATAATAGATTATTACTAAGCTACAAGAAACCAAGCATGTAACAACTATAGAGAGGGATGGGGAGATATATAATGAACAAATGCAAAGCGATATAAGTAGAACCAGGAAAACAACATACACCAGGACTACACCAGTGGAAATGGAAAGAACAATGAAAAAAACCAAAATGAATGGTGTGAAACTGACATCCAAGCTTGACTCCGAAGAAGAGATAGGAGCAGTCTTTGTAGATGTAGGGGACTGTGGTGTGGAATACTATATATAATGTGTGACTCTGATGTTTAGGTTAGTTTTTTTAGAATTGATTTTCCCCTCTAATTCTTTGTCATAAGAAATAGCTCTCTTTGTGGGGAAGGAGGATGGGATACATTAAGAAATTTAGGTGACATAAAACATAAGATAATAGTAAACTTTTATTTAAAAAATAGAAAAATAAAACTCATTTGAAGCAGCTCTCCTGATCCAGGGAGCTTGTTCACAACACTTGTTGGAGATATCTTCCTTGTCCCTCAGAATAGCAGCAATTGTCACCATTCCCAAGGATGCTCCCCTTCAACATCTTCATTCCGTCTGACTGGCAGAAGGGAAGGAGGGTAGAGAGGTAGGAAGGGAAGGGTAGAGGGAGCCAATTTTCCAATTCGTGGAAATGCTTTGAGGTGGGAAGAGGGAAGACAGGCAGGGAGGCAGATTCGTGAGTTTTCTATTTCTTTAAATAAACCAAAGGCTCTCCTCAGAGGCCCTCATCCACACTGGAAGCCATGTGTGGGAGCCATCTTGGGAACCTTCTCCTACTGCTCAGCTATCTTCCCAGACTTCTCAGCTGGAGTTCACTATTCTTCCCAGCTCTGACTGGGAGCAAGACCAATCCACTCCCCAGCAGAAAGCTGATGGTTGGCAACAGTTCTAAGTAGAGCAAAAGGATTTATCCCTAGCCAGGGTTGCGCCTTAGCAAAACCAGGAAGTTGGCAAGGTTTGTGTTTGATGCCTCCTGCTTCATCTTTCCTCACCTTTTAACTCTACAGTGATGCTTTTACCTCTCAACCCAACAGGCCATAATAATTCCCTCTCGCATTCAGCTGATGTTTTATAGTTTGTAATGGACTTTCATATCCATTATCACATTTAATTCATATAATAATCCTAACATTATTACCATGCCCATTTTAATGATGAGGAAACTGAGAATCAGAGAGGTTAAGTTGGCAAAGGAACATGAACAAAAATGGGAGGCCTTAGATGGTATGGATAAATGACTCGGGCTTGGAAGTTTTGCCAAATGTTAACCTCTATATACACTTCACTCCAATCCTGCCAGGGGAAGAGCTCCCAAAAACCTTTGGTTTTCTGTGGTCTGGAGTTGGAGAAAAGAGAATAAAATCAGAGTCTCCAAAAGTTGAAGTCATTTGCTGTAGCTCACACTATTTGTAAGACATGGAGCCAGGATTAGAACTCAGATTTAACTACAAATCCAGAGCTCTTTAAAAAATGTTTAAAATTTAATATTGGACAGAATCTCTATTCCTATTCCTTTTCACTTACACATCATTAGTGTCCAGTCTTCCCATGCCCAATTCTTCATGTCAATCTCCATGATTCCAAGCTATTCCCCATTCAGCTCTGTAAAAGTAAACACCCCAACAGACACGAGAGGGTCTGCTATCACAGGTTGTTAGACACGCTTTTCTAAAAGGAAAGGCAACTTTTGAGGGGTCAACAATCACTTTAATCAAGCACATGTATCATTCACTTAGGTCAGAGAAAAAATCAGTACCCTAAACTTCAAAGAAAATACAGAGAAATCAAAATCAACAGACATATTTCCAACTGTGTGACATAAGCAATACATATATCACAGATCAACAGACAGATCCAACTGTCTGACCATTACATACATACAAAGTTGAGGGAAGCACCAACATGTGGGTTTTAAAAGCCAGGGTTCTGCTCAGTGGCTTCCCAGAATCTCATCTGGCACACAAAACTTCTTACAAAAACTAAGCCCCAAAGTAAAACCTCACCACAGAGTCTTCATACACTTTTTAGAGCATCACAACCTTTGAAAACCAGTGCCTCATTAACAAAAGGTGTGGGTCTTCCTACAAATCTTTCCAGGTGCATTGGTGAATGTGGAAGATGTCCTTTAATTACATTATTCAACCAGAGGTACTTGATTATACTAAAACAAAAACATCAAAAGATCCTATTTTGTTTGCCATTCCAAGCTCTGTCAGGTAATTCTATCCTTTGCTCCCAGAATCAAAAGATTTGGGTTCTTGGGCTTGAATTGGGACCTGGGTCCTAACATGCTCCTGGAAAGTTCATTCTTTCTTTCACTTTCCAATTTCTTGGTGGTCAATTCAGAGGGCATGCCAAGAGGAAAGCAGAGAAGGTTGCTCACCTTCCTCCCTATTCAGAGACAGACATAAATACTGAGAAAAATGAAGAGACAGAGAGGGAAAAAGAGAGTGAGAGAAATAGATGGAGGCAGGCAGACAGAGACAGAGCAAATAGAGTGAGGAGACAATGCACTGTTTGAGTGTATCATTGATGAATTTTAATTGAAATTAATAGAACAGGAAAGCTTCAACCTGGACTTCTCACTCCTCTGGCAATCTGGTGAAGCCTATAGACCTTTTCTCAGAATTGTATTTTAATATATAAAGTTAAAGATGAGGGAATGTAAAGGAAATCAACTGCACTAAAATATAGGTATCAAAATATTTCCTATATAAACCAAATTCTTGGACTCCAGGTTCAGAGTCCCTCCTGTGGAGTAACTGGATCTTCTCTCACCAAAGAATTACCAGATTTCTAAGTGGGAGAGTTGTTTAGGTGAAGATGGTCGTGACACTAGAATATGAGTTATTATGATCAGATCTCAACTCTGAATGAAATGAGGTTGGAAAGGAAAATGGAGCTAAAGATTGTCCAAGCACATGATGTCGACTTGGCAGACATCTTAGAGACCACCTAGTCCAACCCTCTTATTTTATAGGTGAGGAAGCTGAGTATTAACCCTGGTGTTAAGGATTAGAGGCTTATAAACTTACAGCTGGAAAGGAATTCAGAGACTGTTAGATAGTCCAAGCTACTCAATTTATGGATAAAGAAATTGGGACACCATAAAGTTCAATGACTTGCCCGGTATCATGCAACTATTAGGGGTCTTATGTCAGAATCAAATTGAGGCCTTACTGACTCCAAGTTCAACATTATCCATTTTTTATCCTTTTTTCTGCTACTCCATGCTGTCCATGAATCAGAGTTCAAATTTCACCTTCTAATAAATTTATTAAATATTTAATATATAATAAATGATTGACTAACGGAACTATTTGTGATCTTGGGCAAATCTCTTGAACCCTGTTGGACTCAATTTTGTCAACTATAAAATTAGAGAGGGAGGAAAGTAAGATTAAATGACCAGCTAGGTCTGGGATAGCTAGATGGTGCAATAGATAGACTGCCAGGCCTGAAGATAGGAAGACTCGTCTTTCTGAGTTCAAATCTGTTCTCATATCATCCATAGCTATGTATCCAGAGGCAAGTCACTTAGCCTTGTTTGCTTCAGTTTCTTTACCTACAAAATGAGTCAGAGAAGGAAATAGCAAAGTACTCCAGTGTCTTTGCCAAGAAAACCCCAAATGGAGTCGTGAAGAGTCAGACATGACTAAAACATAACTAAACAGCAATAAATAGATCTATTCAACTTTATAGAGCCAGAGTGGTCAAATTAATATCCCAAGGTCATGTGGGTAGTAAATAGAATTTGAACTTAGGTTTTTTTACTCCAAATCTAGTACTCTTTTTACTCTGTGACAGATTAATAGCATCTTTTAAAAGCATTCCTCTAAATATCCCTTAATTAGGATAGCTGTGGATTTCCAATACCAGTGAATTGCTGTATTTCCCAACTATTGGCATTTTAACCCTTGATTGGAATTCTTTTCCTCTTCACTTCCTGGTTTCTATCAATTCCTTCAAGCATCAGCTGCTACCTTCTGAAAGAAACTTTTTGCTGGTCCCTTTAATATACATATGTGTGTATATGTGTGCATGTGTATATATGCAAATATATACATATATGTATGAATATATGCATGTATATTCATAAACACATATACACATACTGTATTTGTACATAGATATATGCAAATATATCACTTGCATGTTCTCTTCCCCCTTAACATATTACCTCATTGAAAGACAGAACTGTTTTTGCCTTTCTTTTATCCCCAGCACTTGACCACAGTAAGCATTTAATAAATGTTGGTTGATGGACTGGTTAATGGATTGGGTTTACTAGTCAAGTTGATCTATTACTCTTCCATTCTCTTCACCAGAGTTTGCAGTCTAGGAGTATATGTTATAATACATACAATGATGTGGGATCCAGCCTCACTGTAGTACTATTTTATACATTGCAATGGACCACCAATACCCCTCGTGGCTTTTATTCAACATCTTCTTACCTGAGGAGACTTTAGGAAATCACTTTATATCTCTGTTTAAAAATCATTTTGTTCTGTTAAAGTCTGCTTCCAAGTGCATGTTTTGGGAAAAGGATAAAAGCTCTTTTTATAAAAATTTGGAAGCTTTGAGGGTGAATTAGAAGTACTTTGGGATTGTTAGTAAGGGAACCAACTGTGTAAAGCTGCTTTAATTAGTAAATATCTAGCATTCAAAAACTAATGAAAAGACCTTCTTTGAGAAAAGAAAACTACTTCCTGTTGATTAGAAAAAAGGTCCATCATCAAGGGCATTTAAACTGTGGGTACATGTTCATGGAATGACCCTCAGGTGCTCTTCATGAGGGCTTGCCAACTGCCAATATGGTCAAGTGGAAAGGGTGTCACATTTGAAGTCAAAGGACTTCTCAGTTCTTTGTGACTTCATGTGCCTGAATCTCAGTTTTCTTACCATCAAAATGAGGGTATTGGGTGAGAAGAGCTCGAAGGTGTTTTTCAGTTCTAAATTAATGACTGTGTTTCTCTAAAGAAAGTAAGTGAAAAGAGGGGAAATGGGAGTGCTGGATTCTTACATAGTGATTAGCAATGAGTGGCAGATGCACTCAGTCTGAAAAAGGTATTGTTGCATGATGGGTTCGTCAAGATGGTGGGGAGGGTGGTGTCTGGGAGTAAACCTCTTAAGGGCGGTACCCATGTCTTCTCCTTTTATCTTCCCTGTAGCTTTTGGGACACTTCAAAGCACACAGTAGGAAGTCTACATATATGAAATTTAACAAGAATGAGGATAGATTAGATGTATGCGGACATCTCTGAGTCCCTGAAAAGGAGAGTATAAACAGAAGCATTTTTGATCTTTCTATTGTAGTAGACTCTTCCTTCTCAGAAAGCAAACTTACAACTGTCTTTTTAATATACATTTGTATGAGTCTGTTTTGAGAAATGTCCTCAGAATTTTCAACTACAAAGATAAAGAAATATACAATTCCTTTCTTACAAAGATAGATCAAGACTTCCAAAGTGTCAATCTCATTAGTCTTTATTTATTTCATTTTTCTTCAGTCTAGCCTTAAAAAAGATCCTTCTGGGAAGTATGACCCTTAAAATGTCTTGCACTGGGTAGGCATTGTATGAGTGCTAGAATCTTGGGTGTTGATCTGTTGCTCCAAAAGTTCTCTGACCCAGCCCATAAGGATATTGTGGATGCTCTTTCCATATGTTTCTGTCGATCAGTCTTGTCTCTCTGCCTGGCATGAACTCCAGGAAGACAGAAATGGGAAGCAGACTGAGTGAAGGCTAAATGGGACAGTGTTGAAGTCTCTCACTGAGTGGCTAGCTGGTGATCTGAATGTGGCTTAAGATAGCTAAAAGATACGAATTCAGCTTAATTCAACATCTATGAGATGTTTACTATCTAGGAAGTGCTATATACAAAGAAACTGTTCCTGCTTTCAACGAGTTAACATTCTATTGGAGAAATACATCAGCTCTGTGGGTAAATAGGTACAAAATATATAGAAAATTCAGGGGGGGCGGAGCCAAGATGGCGGAGTA
>JAQQSK010011282.1:0-12334 GCA_028658325.1 Potorous gilbertii | reverse complement strand
GCAGCTTATCTTTTGTGCTGGAATTGCCTGGCCTACTCAGGCCTGTTGCACCAGACCTCAGAGGCCAGCAGCTCATATGTTGCATCCAAGCTAGAGGCCTCACAGCTGGTCCACTTTGCTGCTGATCTACTGAGCCAGATTGCTTAACAGTGGTAGGGCTTAGGGATTCTTGCTGGCTTGCCTGGTTACTGCCTGCTCTGGGCTGTGCTCCCCTTTTACTTAAGTGAAACAGAGCTGCCCTACTGTCTTTCTAAGTTATCTTGGATGGAAACTTTCTTTACCTTATCCTTTTGTGGATTCCGTCACTCCAGAACGGCTTTTGAGGCTTGATTTAAAGTTATTTTGAGGGAAATTGGGGAGAACTCAGGAAACTTCCTGGTTTTTTCAACCATCTTGTCTGGTGAATACTTTCAATTTCTGTGTTGCTGTCTGGTTCTAGAATATCAGTGCAGTTTTCCTTGATAATTTCTTGAAATATGATGTCTAGGCTCTTTTTTTATTGTGACTTTCAGGTAGTCCAATAATTCTTAAATTATCTCTCCTGGGTCTATTTTCCAGATCAGTTGTTTTTCCAATAAGGAATTTCATATTTTCTTCTGTTTTTTCATTCTCTTTTCTTTTGTTTTATCATTTCTTAGTGTCTCACAAATCATTAACTTTCACTTGCCCAATTCTAATTTTTAGGGAATTATTCTTTTTTTTCTTTAAACAAATTTATTTAATTTTAGTTTTCAACATCTTCTATAAGATTTTTAGTTTTAAATTTTCTCCACCTCTCTTCCCTTCCCTTTTCCTAAGATGGCATAAAATCTGATAAAGGATCTACATACAGAGTCTTATTAAACATATTTTCACATTAGTTATGTTGTGAAGAAGAATTGGAATGAATGGGAGAAACCACAAGAAAGAAAAACCACAACAAAAACAAAAGAGAGGGAATAGTATACCTCTATCTAAATTCAGACTCCATACATCTTCCTCTGGATGTGCATAGCATTTTCCATCATGAGTCTTTTGAAGTCATCTTAGATCCTTGCTGAGAAGAGCTAAGTCTATCAAAGTCACAATGTGACTGTTACTGGATACAATATTCTCTTGTTTCTGTTCATTTTGCTCAGCATCAGTTCACATAAGCCTTTCCATATTTTCTGTTCTGCCGGCTCATCGTTTCTTATAGCACAATAGAATTGCATTACATTCAAATACCACAGCTTGTTCAGCCATTCCCCAATTGATGGGCATCCCCTCGATTTCCAATTCTTGATCACCACAAAAAGAACTGCTACAAATACTTTTTTACAAGTGGGTCCTTTTCCCATTTGTATGATCTCTTTAGGATATAATCCTAGAAGTGGTATTGCTGGGTCAAAGGTTTTATATTTTTATAGCCCTATGGGCATAGTAAGGGATTATTTTCTTCAGTGACTTTTTGTAACTCCTTTTCCATTTAGTCAATTTTGCTTTCTAAGGATTCTTTTCTTCAGTGAATTTTTGTATCTTCTTTTCCATTGGGCCAATTATATTTATTAAGGACCTATTTTCTTTGGTAGATTTTTGTATATTGTTTTTCCATTTTTCTTGTTTTTCTTTAACCAAGCTGTGGACTCCTTCTTCATGATTCTCTTGCATTACTTTTGTTTCTTTTCCAAGTTTTTCTTCTATGTCTCTTATTTACTTTTTGAAACTCTTTGTGAGTTCTTCTAGGAGTTCTTTTTCAGCCTAAGATCAATTTACACTTCTTTTTGAGGCTTTTCATATTACCATTTTTGACATTCTTGTTCTGTTCTAAGTTTATGCCTTGATCCTCATTGTCACTTTCTATGATTAAGTTCCATTTTTTTGGTCATTTTTTCTATATATTTTGTTACTTTGTACTTTTATGTAACAGTTGGGTGTTGTTCCTGCACTTTCCCAAGCTTCTTGTACTGGAGTTGGGGCCTTGCTCTTGGCTTACACCAGGCTTTGGGACTTAACTGATGGCTTTCACTGGAAGTAGAGTCTTTCTACTGGCTTGTCCTAGGGCAGGACCTCACCACTGACGTGCTCTATTGGTGGGGCCTAGCCCTTGTCCTGCCCCAGGAGCTGAGCCTCACTGCTAGCCTACCTTGGGGGACAGGGCTTAACTGCTGACTAGCAATGGGAGCAAGGCCTCACTGATGACCTGCACTGAGGGTGGGGTCTTGCTATGCTGCTGGTCTGTAAGGATTGCTGGTTAGTCTCTGGCTGTTGATTTACATGGGGACAGGGTGGTTCGCCTCCCCTGGAATGCAGTCTTTTTATGTCTACTGTGCTTCCCTCTTACCCCAGTGAGATAGACCTTTCCTATTGAGTCTCCAAGCTGTCCTGGGCTGGTAAGTGGCTTCCCTACTCCTAAATTGGTTCTAAGATCTTCTTCAAGGTATTTGGAGGAAAATTTAAGAGAATTCCAGACAGTTCCTCTGTCAATCTACCATCTTGACAGGAGAAGTTTGTGTAATGCTAATGAAAGTTAAAAATCTTCCCTACCATTGATGTGTTTGCTTATTAAGGAAAGTTTGATTAGGGAAGGCCCACATCTTTTCTTAATTTCTAATGAGGCACTGGTTCTCAAAGGTTCTGATGCCCTATGGCTCTGAAACAGGTAGAAATACTCTGCAGTGAGATTGTACTTTGGGGCTTACTCATTGGAAGTGTTTGTTTGGCCAGACAAGACTCTGGGTAGCTGCTAAGGAGCCCCACCCCCCCCTGCTTAAAAAACCCAGTTATTGGTGCTTCTCTCTCTGGTAACTATGTTTGTATTACCTATGGTCAGATAATTGGAAGCCCTGTCTGTTGATGTCTTTGTATTTTCTCCAATGTTCAGGGCACTGACTTTTTCCCCTCAACTAAGTGAATGATGTATGTGCTTGATTAAAATGATTGTTGACCCCTCAAAAGTTGCTTTCCTTTAAGAAAAGCAGATCTAAGAACCTGTATAGCAGGCCCTCATGGGTATGCCGGGGATCCTTGCTGATACAATTTGACATCCATTTTTGATTGTTTTGTGATGGTTGTTCTTTATGTTTACATTGTTATAGTCATTTTGTATGTTGTTTTCCACTTCATGTTACATAGTTTCATGTTGGAATTTCTATGCTTCTCTGTAGTCATCATATTTATCATATTTTACAAAACAGTAATATCCCATTTCATTCATATACAATGATTTTGTTAACCCTTCCACAACTGATGTACATCCACTTTGCTTCTACCTCTTCACTATCACAAAAAGCAAATATTTTGGTGTATATATAGGTTTCCTTTTTGGCAATACCCTCCATTTGGATATATGTCCAGAATGGGAATTCCTGGGTCAAGGGGTATGATTTGAATGATTCCAACTTGCTTTGTAGAACAGTTGTACTAAGTCACAGGTCCACTAGCAATGTTTTTATATTCCTGTCTTTCCAGAACACTTAAAATACTGATTATTCCCATATTTTGTCATATTTTCCAAATCGCTGGGCATGAGATTCTACCTCAGGATTGTTTCTGTGTACATTTTTCTTACTATTAGTGATTTAGAGAATTCTTTTATATTGTTGACATTTGTTAGCAATACTTCTTTTGAGAACTGTTTCTTCATATCTTTTGACCCCTTTTGTGTTGTGGAATTGCTTTTGGTCTTATATATTTCTGTATACATGATATGCTGGGGCCAACCTGAAAAGTTTCATAAGAGATGATTTTAAAATTTTCATCATGAACATTTATACTTCAGAAATTGGCAACAAATCAGGGATTTCTTTGTTGTTTTGTTGACTATATTTACTTAAGTGATGGAAAAAAATGTTAATAATGCAGATTAAACTGTGCTGTGTGTTGAGAACTAGTTGTTAAACATTTACTAACACATCTTTGCTGCTAGTGTCTGTATATCTTGAATTCTAAATGCTTATCAGAAATATTTGTTACAAGTATTTTTCTCTAGTTGGCCATTTCCCTTCATATTATAGATGCATCATGTCTATGCAAAAGATTTTCAATTTTATCTAATCAAAATTATCTATTTTATCTTTTATGTGACCATGTGTTAAAAGCTATGCCAATTAAAGTTAGATATAGACTCATCTTACATCTCTTCCATAAAGAATAATGTACCTCAATTTAGGGAGATATTCATTGCCACAAGGTTGGCTAACGCAGGATTGATTTTTTCATCTACAATAACTCATGAACTTGAACAAATCTGGATATGCATTGGTGGCATCCATGTAAACAAAACCTTGGGTTTATCGTAGCAAAGCATTGTGCCTGAAACTCCAAATTCCACTTTCAATTTCATCTTACAGATTTTAGTCAACATATGCATGTCTCTATGCTCTATTTCTTTGCTATCATCCTATTTGTAAGCTAAAATAAAACTCTGAATCTGACTGCATCTGCATAGCAAAACAGTTGTTTTGTTTTCTAGCAGCATTTTACTATCCTTTTTCCTCGCCAGTAATGCCTTGATTGTAAAGGGAAATTGCTTATGTTTATATAACAATTTATGATTATAAATTGCTTTCCACTTGTGATCTTATTTGATTTTCACAACAGCTCTGTGAAGCACCTAGCACAGGCATTTCAAATCACAGATCTCAGAGTCAAAATAATCTCAAAAATCATCTATTCCAACCAGCTCCTGAGCAATAATTCCCTTCCTCTTAATATACTCAGCAACGAATCATCAAGCTTTTGCTTAAAGATATTACACAACAAAGATCCCATTTCCTCTTGAGACAATCAATTCCACTTTTGAGTGACTTTAACTGTTAGGAAGTTTTCCCTTAATCAAACTTAAATTCTCCTTTTCCTTTCCAGCTATTGCTTCTGTTTCTGCCTTTTGGGGCCAAAGTAGATTGTTTCATTTCAGCCCTTCAGAGGCTTAAAGACAGTTAACATTCCCTCACCCCTTTTCTTCATGAACTTGACTTTTCTATTCAAGATTAAATATCTTCAGGTTTTAAAAATTATTCTCATATAGCATAATCTTAAGAAACTTCCCTATCTCAGTTGCCCTTTTTAGGGAAGTCTCCAACTTATCACAGTTCTTTTAAAAATGTTCCACTAAGAAACTGACCTCAATACTTCAGATTTCAGTTGATGAGAGCAAAATGCACTGGGACTATCACCCCTAGTCCCCCCAGTCTTAGATACTATGCTTCTCTTAAAGCAGCTGAAGATCCATCTGCTTTTTCATCTAAATAACATCATTGCACTACTAAGGCTATCAATCATCTCTTAGCATTATAATTACATTTTCCTCAGCCTTCATTTTTTTTTTTGAGCTGTTTAAAGCTTTTGACATTGTTGACCATTTCCCTTCCTGGGCATTCTCTCTTCCCTTGGTTTCTGTTGCATATCTCTGCTTTAATTCCCCCCGCCCACTGACCTGACTGTTCCTTTTCATTCTCCTTTCTTAGATCAACATTATGTCCCACCTAATAAGTTTTCTTGATTCCTTAAGTTCTTACCTGAACCCTCTCCTCTCCCATCTTTCCCTATTCTCTCCTCTCCTATCCCCCTTTCCTCTCCTCCTCTCTCCTCTTTTCTCTTCTTCTCCCCTCCCATTCCATCTTCTCTCCTCTGTTCTCCTTTCCTCAAATCTTCTACTTCTTCCCTCCTCTTGCTCCTCTTTCTCCTCTCTCCATCTTTCCCCCTCCATCTATCTCACCCTCAGTCTCTTTCTCATTAGTTTCCATGGTTTCAATGATCCACATAAGGTAACTTGCAAATCCAGCACTCATCTTTCTTATAAAGTGGAATGCTACATTTCTCCTACCTACTAGATATTTCTATATGAATATTTCATTAGAATTTTCATTATACAAACGATCTTTTCCTCAAACCCACTCCTCTTCCAAAATTCTTATTTTTGTTAGGGATATCACCATCCTGCCAAACACAAAGTCTCTGGATTTTTCTTGATTTTTTTCTGCCTCTCAGCCCTCTTACCTCACCCCAATATCCAGTGAGATATAACATTTTATTTATTTCACCTCTACAACAACTCTTAAATCTATCCCTTCTGACTAGTCATGTAGCCACTACCCTGGATCAGGTCCTTATTACCTTCCCTCTCTAATTTATCTTCTGCATAGCTGACAAAGTAATCTTTGTAAGTCATAAGTCTGATTATATATCACCCTCATTTTTTCCCTATTACAGCTAGTATAAAGCACATATTCTTCATCCAGACATTTAAATCCTTGTACAAACTAGCTTTCTACCAACACTGCCAGACATTTTATACAGTTATACTCTAGATTTTGACTAAGTTGGCTGTCTAGTAATTCTTTAAATATCATCTACCTGTTTACCCTGGCAAAGGTGATATGTTCCAAATGCCCGGAAAATTCTCCTTCTTCATCTTTGTCTACTAAAATACCTGGATACCTTCAAGGCTCAGCACAAGTATCATCTCCTACATTAATCCTTTGCTGACATTCTTTACTCTGTACTAATTTTTAGTACTCTATCCCTCCTGAAATTATTTTGTTCTCATTTTTCTTAACATATGCTATATCTTTCTAGTAGAATATGAACACGTAGAGGACAGCGAATATTTAGTTTGGTTATTCAATCTCTAATACTTAACATAGTACTTTGTATACTGTAGGCACTATATATAGACACATTACACACACACATACATATATATTTGTTGAATTGAAATGAATATCTTACTGTTGACTTGCATTTAATTTGTATTCTACTAAAAAACCTATGACTGGTGCATATGAACTGTTTTCCAGCTCCTTAATTTACTTGAGAAGTATAAATCATCTTTATAACTATTGCATTTCATCTTATGACTTTGTCCTTTACATTCTAGCCTAGTGATATCTCTATGCATCTTTAGTTTGTTATTGTAATGTTAATGGGATTTATGTTAAGGAAGTTAAAGATCTCCCCTGCCCATTCATAGGCCTCATGTAGAGCCCATTGGGGGAGGAGCTTGTTTAAAGGGTAAGTTTGCTTATAGGAAGGTTTGCTTGCTTGAAGGTTTTCACACCTTTTGTTAATTAAGCACTGAAGCAGGGAGGTTGTAATGCCTTATGGCTCAGAAAAGTGTATACACACATACACATATACATATACATACATATATACACTATATATACATAAGTGTATGTGTGTTTCCTTAGAAAAGCAGATCTAAGAACCTGTGGCTGGATGTGTATCATGGTGCTTACTATTACAGTTATCTAATGCATTGTCTATCTTTACCCTGTTGGTGTCAGCTATAAATTTGATAAACATCTTCTGGGCCTTCAAATCACTGATAAACATCTTAAACAGTACAGGCCCAAATATTGCTCTGAGGCTCTCCATCTATGATCTCCTGATTGGCTGATGGAACCATTAAGGTCTGTTCTTTGAATTCAGCTGTTCAACTTGTTCCAAATCCACCTACATATACTGTCATCTGACACAGTTTCCTCTATCTTGTCCATGAAGATAGAAGGTGGGTCCTTGTCAGCTGCTTAGCTAAAATCTAGGTAAACAATATCTATATTATTTCTCTGATTTATCAATGTAGTGATCCTATCAAAAAAAGGAAATGAGGTTACTTTCACATAATCTGTTCTTGAATCCATGGGATTACTGTTTTCCTAGTTAAATATTCACTAATCATCTCTTTAAAAATATGTTTTAGAATTTTGCCAGAAATCAAATGATTATGCAGTTCAACCACATCACTAGTATGCTCACAAAATCTTCAGGGTCCTCCTGATGCCCATAGATAAACTGTAACCTCTTTAGTCAGACATTTAAGGTTGTCAGATTCCCATCTCATTTTGAGACTTATTCTATATTACTCTTTCTAAACAATACATTCCAGTGAAATTAAACTAATAATCTTTCTCCAAACTTGATTCTCCATTTCCTGCCTCTGTGCATTTGCATGTTATTCCAACAGCTTGTCAATAAACAGCTATAACAACTATGTCAAGAAACATTCATTAAGCATCTAATGTTCCCAGCATTGTGCTAAGCACTGGGCATGCAATGAAAAGCAAATAAAAACAAAACCAAAAAATAAACAAATAAATAAAAAAGAAACAGTCTCTGCTTTAAAGGAGCTCACAGTTGAACATTATGCAGACAAGATACAAACAACCTATATTCAAGATAAATTAGAAATAATCAACAAAAGGAAAACAAGTACTTCCTTTTCTCCATTTCTACAAAACCTTTTCTTTCTTGACCTAGGCCCAGATCAGGGGCCACTTTGTGAAGTCCTCCCCAATTCTTTCTATTGTTAATGCTCTCTCTCTCTTCTCAATTTCTCTTTTATTTTATTCATTTTTTTTCACATGTAGTACACTTTCAACAGAATGAAACTCCTTAATTTAAGTGTCTGTTTTATCTTTCTGTATTCCTAGCATCTAACACTGTCTTGCACATAGTAGGCATTTAGTAATGTTTGTTGAATTATTTGGAATTAATTTTACCAGCTTTATATCAGTCATTTTCTGCATTTTGACTTCTCTAGTTTGAAAGCAGGAAAAGGACTGTTAGTTTCTTTCATTTAGACAATACCACTTATTTTATTCACAGTACTAAATGAAAGTCAGACACCCTTAAATTTTTAGGAAATTGGACAAAATAAAAGTCAATTCCAAACTACCTACCTAAACATTCATGTGATTTATCTCTTCCTTATCGTTTTCTTTTTTTTGAATTTTTTTTGTATTTTAACACTAATTTTTTAAAAATTTTGAATTCTAAGTTCTTACCCTCCCTCCAGTCTTGCCCACACCCATTAAAATATATCATATTTCCATATTTTCCATGTTGAATTAAAAATAAAAGGCAAGAAAATAAAGTGAAAAAGTGTGTTTTAATGTTCATTCAGACTTCATCAGTTCTCTCTGTAGGTGGCTAGAATTTTTCATAATGAGTCCTTTGGAATTGTCTTGGATCATTGTCTTGATTAAAGCAGCTAAGTCTTTCACAGTTGATCATCCTTATAATTTTGCTGTTTCCGTGTGCAATGTTCTCCTAGTTCTACTCACTTCACTTTACATCAAATCATAAAAACCTTTCCAGGTTTTTCTGAAACCATCTGCTCATCATTTCTGATAGCACAGTAGTATTCTGTCATAATCATGTACCACAACTTGTTTAGGCATTCCCCAACTGATAGGTATCCCTTCAATTTCCAATTATTTGCCACCACAAAAAGAACCAGTATAAATATTTTTGTCTATATAGGTTCTTTTGTCTTTAATTTTTTAAAATGCAGATCTAGTAGTGATATTGCTGGGTCAAAGGTTATGCACAGTTTGACAGTCTTTTGGGCATAGTTCACACCTCCACTAATAGCGTGTTAGTGTCCTTATTTTTCCACATCCCCTCCAGCCATTGTCATTTTCTTTTTCTAACACATTAGCTAATCTGACAGGTTGTAACTTTGGGTTGTTTTAACTCCTGTAAACTTTCATTAAATTTCTTTTATCAAGAGTTATTTAGAGCATTTTTCCTTATCACTATTAATAACTTTGATTTCTTCTTCAGAAAACAGCCTAGCCATGTCCTTTGACCTTCTATCAGCTGAAGAATGCCTCTTTTTAAAATGCAAATTAGACTCAGTTCCCTAATATATTTGAGAAACAAGACCTTTATCAGAGAAACTTGCAGCAAAATTTCCCTAGTTTCTTGCCTTCTAATTTTGGCTGCATTGGTTTTATTTCTTGCTTATTCATAAACTCTTCCCTTATCTATATATGTAATAGGAATATTTTTCCATATTCCTCTAATTTGTTTTTTAAGACATCACCCTTTATGTTTAAATAATTTACCCATTTTGACCTCATTATGTTATACAGTGTGACCTTTTGATCTATGCCTAATTTCTGCCAAAATGAATTCCAGTTTGCCCATCAGTTTTTACAAACAGTTCTTGTCCCAGTATCTGGGATCTTTGGATTTATCAAAAACTAGATTACCATGGTCAATTACCACTATGATTTGTTTACATAATCTATTCCACTGCTCCACCACTCTTTTTCTTAGCTAGTACCAGAGTGTTTTAGTGATGGCTAATTTGTAATATAGTTTGAAATATGGTTATGCTAGGCCACCTTCCTTTATGTATTTTTTTTTGTTGAATTCTTTGATATACTTGATGTTTTTGTTCTTCTACTTGAAATTTGTTATTATTTTTTTCTAACTCTATAAAATAAGTGTTTTTTAGGTTTTAAATTGGTATGGCAATGAATTAAATAAATTAATTTATATAGAACTGTCATTTTGAAAATATTGGCTCAGCCTACCTATGAACAATTAATAATTCTCCATTTGTTTATATCTGTCTTTATTTGTGTGAAAATGTTTTCTATGTACTTATATAGTCCCTGGCCTTACCTTGGCAAATAGAAATCCCAATATTTTATATTGTCTGAAGGTATTTTAGATGAAATTTCTCTTTCCATCTGCTGGGTTTGCTGATAGCATAAAAGAAATATTGATGATTTCAATGAGATTATTTTATATAATCCACTTTTCCAAAGTTGTTCATTTTTCTTAAACTGGATTTTTCATTAATTCTCTGGGTTTCTCCAAGTATACCATCATATCATCTCCAAAGAGAGATGGTTTTATTCTTCATTGCATATTTTTGTTCATTCAGTTTCTTTTTTTTCTTTATTGCTATAACTAGTTTTCCTAGTGCAATATCACTCCATTTATTCCTATGCTTTGTAAATTTTTAATAGGAATGGGTGTTGTATTTTGGCAAAGGTTTTTTCTGTGTCTATTGATATAATCATATGGTTTTTGTTGTTTTTCTTACTGATATGGTCAACTATGCTAATAGTTTTCCTAATACTGAGCCAGCCCTGCATTCCTGGTAAAAACCTTGCCTTGTCACAGTATATCACCTTGGTGATATAGTAAAGTAATCTCCTTTCTATTTTATTTTAAAATTTTGCATCAATTTTCTTTAAGAAAATTGGTCGACAGTTTTCTTTCTCTGTTTTTGTTCTTTCTGGCTTGGATATTAAAACCATATTTGAATCATAAAAAACATTTGGTGTGACTACTTCTGTTCCTATTTTTTTCAAATAGTATATATATATATAGTATTGGAATTAAGTATTCCTTCAATGTTTGGTAGAATTTATTTGTAAACCCATATAGTGCTGGGTATTTTTACTTATTGATTTGATTTATAGCTTGTTCAATTTCTTTTTCTATCCTAGTGTTATTTAAATATTTAATTTTTTTCTTCTGTTCATTTGGGCAGTTTAATAGTTTTGTAAATTATCCATCCATTTTACTTAGAACAGACATATAATTGGGCAAAATAACTCCGAATAATTGCTTTAATTTTATCTTTACAGGGTGATCTATTCACCTTTTCTTTGTTGTGGGTAATTTGATTTTCTTTGTTTTTTAGAAAATCAAATTAATCAATGGTTTATCTCTATTTTTTAGAAACCGTTGGTTTTATTTATTAGGTTGTTTACCATCAGTTTTAATAATCTCTCTTTGATTTTTAAAAATTTATTTTGTTCTGAACTTAGGAAATAAATCAGCATTTCTATAATATAGTAGAATAGGAAAAAGAAAAGATGATTATCCATGAAACTGTAAATCTATTATGTACAATTTCTTCTAAATATATAATAAAGTTATAATGTAATTTTCTCTCTTTTTTTTTTTTGCTTTTTTTCCTCCCTCCACCCCACTTTAGAAATGTTTATGTGTGTGGGCATGTGTATGTGTATAATACCATTCTATACATAAAAATATTTATCAGTTATTTCTCTGGATGCATATAGTGTCTTCTTTCATATGTCCTTTGAGGATAATTTTGGGTATTTGTAATAGCCAAAATGACTTAGTCAATGTCATTCTTTTTTTTTAATTAATAAATTTATTTATTTAACTTCTTACATTCATTTTCACAAATTTTCTCCCCATTTGTCTCCTCCCCCCACCCCAATACACTGAGCATTCTAATTTCCCCTATCACCAATCTGCCCTCTCTTCTGTCATCCCTCCCTTCCCTTGTCCTCATCTTCCCTTTTGTACTGTAGGGCCAGAAAACATTCTATTCCCCATTACTTGTTTTTCTTATTTCCTAGTAGCAAGAACAATACTCCACAGTTGTTCCTAAAACTTTGAGTTCCAACTTCTCCCCATCCCTCCCTCCCCACCCATTTCCTTTGGGAAGGTAGGCAATTCAATATAGGCCATATCTGTGTAGTTTTACAAACGACTTCCATAATAGTCGTGTTGTGTAAGACTAACTATATTTCCCTCCCTCCTATCCTGCCCCCTATTGCTTCTATTCTCTCTTTTGATCCTGTCCTTCCCC